>JASSUY010027256.1:0-26919 GCA_032466535.1 Forpus xanthops | reverse complement strand
CCGCCGAGCCGGCGCAGGGGCTGTTCGGGACCGGCGGTTTCCTGCGTGGGCACGGGGGCCGCCGGGTCGGCGGTGGTGGGGCCGGGCCGCCCGGCAGCCTGCCTTGCGTCCTCTCGCCGTGCGCTCCCTCCCCCAGCGTCTGCGCCCCTGGTGTTGTAATGCCGGGCTCGGTGCCGAGCAGCCCAGCCAGAGCGAGCGTAGTGGCTGTCGTGGGGAGGGTGCGAGGAATAAGGTGCTTCGTCTTCCTTTTGTAAGAGCTTTAAACAAAGCTGTGCGCCGGGTTCCCGAGTCTGTTACCGTTTAGGGATGTGAAATAAAAACCTGAAGGAAAAGTAAACCCAGATCATCGCGCATACCTTTCTCGTAAAGGATTGTGCTGTTGAGCACCGATTAAGTACGATGTTTTCATAACTGATTACAAATTCTGTTGAATAGGGTTTAAAACCATAAATGGTTCCTTATCATCATTCTATTTTGATATATTTAAGACGGAATTGAGCAGCAGGGAATGATAGTAAATGCTGGTATTTCTATTCACCATCTGCCTGTTACTTTGTGTCGAATGTTGAGTGATTGTTCTTCCTAGTGTAACTTGATTCTGGTTCTTATTTACATTTTTTGTTCTCTCTGGACAGGTACTTAATTTTTGAGTTCTTTTATCGAGTTAATATCCTAGGGATTGTTGAGACCTGTTATGTATAGGAATGGATAAGTTCCTTTAGTAGACAAGGAAGACTCTGCTATATTGCAAAAGTTGCCTGGTCTGTTGTAGAACTTGGCCCTGGAATAAAAGACCTTAATACGAGAGCAGATTATGTTCAGATAGCTTATTCAGTCCTTAGCCAGAAATACCCCATGTTGTGGCATTTGTAGCAATATGGATGAAATTTTTGCAGGCAAAGTATTTGTTCTTTGTTCTTGTGCTTTTGCTCCTTTTGTATTTTTTCTTAGGTTATTCACCACATTGCATTTGTTATGTATGTGTTTTGCATGTGTTTATACAGAGACATACAGCCTGATAGGCTTTGACTTCTAGTCTGAAATTTTGTGGAGGATCTTCTCATACAGCTGCCAGATTCAGCTGCCAGTCTTTGCTCTGTCCCAGGGATGATGAATACATGTGCCTGGGTCGGACTCTTTATTTTACTTTTTAAATTTTGAAGTACTTAGGTTTGGAAGGGAGCTCTGGATGTTACCTGATCCAGCCCGTGTTCAAGTTGGAGAAGAAAGCTGTTGGTAAATTTCAAGCCTGAAATAGCGTGTTACTTGGAATTCATTGGTCAAATAAGTGTTCACTAAAACAATACGTAGCTGGAGCATAGAGTTTCTTAAAGTCAATGTATGGATCCTTGCAGTGAGAACTGTGTGATTTGTTGCAAGAATTGAAAGTACTGAATATGGTAATGTGTAAACAACATACGTATTTTTGGGATACCAACACTGAGGATCTAAAGTGTAAGTCATGTAACCAAAGTAATTATTCTTTACAGTAGTTGGTGTGTTTATTGAATTATTCCAAGTCAGGGCTAACAAAATAAGGATCGTGTTTAGGATTTAATATTGCTTGTGTTCAGATGTGCAGTAAACAGTGTTGGCCAACTTCTTTCCAAATGGACACCCGTTGGTCATAGATGAGCATTACTGATGTATGAAATATCATGGAGTATTGCATTACAAAGAGAAAAGGATTTTTGAAAAACAAGTGATAGCTTTGTCTATTTCCCAGAGTCCTGAGAGGCAACACATTAGTGGATAAATTGTTTTGCTTGGTTTTTGTTTTCAGTGTGGGTTGTGTTTTTTGGTTGTTCGTTTGTTTTTTTTTTTTTTGTGGGGTGTTGCATGTTTTTGGTTTTGGCTTTTTTTTTGTGTTGTTTTGTTTTTATTTTTTTTTTAATTATCTTATTATTATTTTTTCTTGGTTTTAACATTAGAAATGATGATAATTTGTTTGTCCTCCATGAAGTAGTATACACGGTCTGTGGCTGTGCAATATTAACAAAAACAAACCCAAACAAAAAAAAACTAGGGAAGGACTCGCTAAATATTAATGGAATTATATTTATGCAATGACAGATCAGTGCAGGCTATATTCTAGAGTCATTTAACTTGGAAAAGATCTTGAAGACCATCAAATCCAAATGTTATAACCTAGCACTGCCAAGACCACCACTCAACTATGTCCCTAAATATTTTAAAAGGAAAAAGTGTTTTGAAAATAGTGATATTAAATAACTGAATTAATGGAATCTCTCTTGAACTGTTTGTCAGTCAGTGTAATGAAGAAATTTACAACTTTCAAAGGAACACTGGAGCATAAATATGTAGGTTGGAGGATCCAGGTACATTCTTTTCACGGAAGGGATTGAAGAACTGATATTAGTGCTTGCAGCAATGTTTGGTATAGCTGGCTTTTCCAAAAGAGACAAGCTGGTCTTCTCTGATGCCCTTAAAAGAGAACAAGCAAAAGGGAAAAAACACCCCTTTTTCTCTTTTTCTGTTCATTATCATGGCTTATGACTAGGGACAGGACCTCTTTCAAGGAGCAGGTAGGGGTCTGACACATGTTGCTGCAGTGACTTTTTTGGTAAATTGTTGAAAAGCATGGATGGATGAATGAGACCAGACACTACGTGGCAGGGAATGTGTTACAAATGTGTATGTTTCTCGCTTGCTTATGTTGAAGAGGAGTTGCAGATCTAGCCTTTCTAGCTGGATATCTGGGAAAGCGTGCAGTATTTCTTGGTTGTCCGGTATGAAGAGGACATTTTTTTGCTGTCTCGGATTTTTTCACTTGCTTTACTGTCATCAGTGAAAGAAAGAAGTCAATAATTTAAAAATATAGCATGTCAGAGTTGTACGTGTGTGCAGATGGAGTACTTGCAGCCTTGCTTCACTTGCTGATATTCCCAAAATGCAGGGCTTGGGGGCAGGCAGAGAATGCATGTGCTCAGTGGTTCTGACAGCAGACTTTCCCTTTTGCCGCTTCTGATTTAGTGGTTCCGCTTTTTGCTTTCTTGGACAAGATCTGCAGAACCCTCTGCAGTCACCCCACCACACTCATTCTGATGGTCTGCGGGCATGTCTTTTGTGCTTTCCACAATGATTAGTGCTTTAAAAGGAAAGCAAGGAGTTTCTTTGTGCCTGGTTTTCTTGCAGTACCTTAGAAGTTGCTGTGAAATCTGTTGAGGGTTTGATAGTTTCAGACATAAAGTAGTTTTACTTATTCTGAAAAATATTTAAAACTGAAAACAAAAGTAAAATTTAACTTGCTATATTGTATCCTTTGAAAGTAGTATGGAGACTGAAATAGTTGATCCTTAAAATTGGGCAGAAAGTTCAAATAGAGACCTTATTTGTCTTCACTGTACAAAAAACATAATTTTAATGTTCCGAATGCTCTTATTGGGGAGATACATTAAGTAGCCATTTTGTGAGGGTTTCAGTTCAGAAACATCTGCTCAGTACTTTGTACACTGGGTATGTAATCCTCAAGAGGTTTACTTTGATACAAATAGCTAGCCTGCTGCTGACCAGGCTAATTAACTAGGGAGCAAGCTGCTAACTTGCCAGAATGGTCTTACCAGCACTTCACTGGGTTGTGTTTATGGAACATATTAAGTGCATTTTATGCCTACTATCCCCCAAAAGCAAAATAGAATAATTAGTCTTCTAGTCTTCAATATCTCTTCAATATGTATTTGGAAATTCATTGTGTTGGGATTATGACACAGAAACATTTTAGGTCATTGTATGTTTGATATATTAAGAAGCCTGTGAACTTTATTGTGGTAATGATAAGATACATGAGTTTCTGGTTATGACTGTTGTTTCAGCTGTACACAAATAGTAAGAAAAATATGGTCAATCTGTTTTATACATACAATCCAGATAGCTCTGTTTCTTGCTATTTTTTCTACTTGATATCTTGTAGTTGCCTTCCCATTTAATTTGAATTTCTCAGTTTTACTGCTTTATAATTATATATTTTCATTTATATATGGTAAATAAAATTCAAAGTATTAAAGTAGGAAAATTAGCCCTTGTTCATGATTGGGATAATATTCATAGATTGAATATGTATGATGAAAGGAGAAGCAACAGCAAAGCCCTATTTAAGGTCCAGTGTGTTACGACCTCCGACTTTTTGCAGGGACATCCGTTGTTACACTGAAGGTGATTGACATGATGAAGCTCTTCCTTAGTCATCAGCCGAGTCTGCTATCTGTATGGAATTCAGTGATGGTTGTATTTGGGGTTGGGAAAGGTGTTCTGGGTAGCTGAAGGGTATGGACTTTAAGTGTTTTATAAGGTTCTGATAAGACAAAATCTGTGAAGTAGTAGATCATAGCATGCATACCTGCAACATGTGGCTCTATGCTCTGATGCTCATTTTTCCTCCAAAATAGGATTTCCCAAAATACAGAGGAAAATATAGTAGGTTTAAGCATGGTTTCAGTATGTGATGAGTTGGTTGTGCATTTAAAGGAGAAAAAAATCAGTATTACTGAAACAGCACTGCAGTACTGTATTTTAATTTGCATCATATAACAACAGCAGTGCTTTTTACAAAAAAAATCACTTAAATTTTCTGTGTCCTCAGATAATTGCTTTATGTGATGCCTTCAGTCAACTTTATTAGCATAAAATGTGGAAGCAACTAGCAATTCTTTGTGCCTGTATTCCTTCAGTTCACTATCGTAAGGAGAAAACTAAGAATCTTGCCGTGTTTTGGCTGATAAAAATGCAAGCAGATGTACCAGGAGGAAGTCAGAGAAATATCAAAGAAAGTCTTAGAAGGTATGTGCCAGGATACGGACCTGGTTCATGGAAGTGATTTCCTTTTCACTGCTGCAGCTGTTGAAATGGTCTAAATTTGATCTTCTCTTGTCTTTTTACTGTTAAAATTTTTTCTTGGTTTGGAAAAAATGTAAAAATGTTCATAGGCCTTCATACTTGCTCTGCGAGAGCCTGATCCCAAGCTTGACTAGAAATAGTAGACAGAACCCACATAACTTCTGGAGGACTAAAGTCATTAGAGACTTCTTCCCATGAAGGATTTGTTGTGGAAATGAGTGCATTATGTGCTTGAAGTCAGAATTTCAGGGATATACAAGTGGTGAATAAGCTCACATATACATTTCTTAATGTAGGAATGTCCTAGAGAAGGTTTCAGGAACCCTCCTGTACCCTTCTCTGTGCGGCCTGAAGGGCAAGCCTTGCAGTTGTCAGATGCTGGTTTGGACAACAGAGAGTTAATTATAACGTGGGATTGGGACAGGGCACAGGAGAGCATTGCCAGCTTGTGAGGTGCAGCCATTCTTAGGCTCAACACCCAAAACGTGGACTGTCTTCTAGTCATGTTATTGAAGGGATTTTAGCAATAATATAAAGTTCAGTAGCAGTACTGAGTGCTAATCAGGAATTTCTCTGTTGATAGATGATAGGGGAGGTTTTATTAAGAATTTTATTTGTATTGCTTTAAAGTATCTTTTTAGAAACTTGTTTTGAATGTCTCAAACAATAAATCCCACAGAACAAAAAAAGTACTTTTTTCATTTTATGTATTGGTGCATTTTTTTAAAAATTCTGTTTTCTATATTTGCTAGTTCACAACTTTTTTTTTTAAATATCCTACAGAAAATTTTCTGAAGCAGTGTTCTGGAGTGCATGTCATTCAGTGACACCCAGGAAATTGTTACTGTGCGCATAAAACTAAAATAAAAATCCAGTAGGTTTTACAGCTGATATGTCACACTTGCTGAGCTGAACCAGTGATCCTACTAGCGATAATTCTTCTTTAAAACTTACAGTGTGGGCCGGAGTTTCAGACAGGCAGTGTTGTATATCCTGTCTTCTACTTTGGTTAGAGGAATAGAAGTTTCTTTTTGAACAATGCTAACTCCATTTAAATTTTTATGTATTTTTTTCCTACTTTTGCCTTAATTGATTCTTAGTTGGTTTAAGTTGACAACCATAGGTACTGGTTAACACTAATCTCTATATGTTTTATAAAACTCCTGGTGCTTGGTGAGGGTTTTGTTTTTTTTTTTTTTTTTAAGCTTAAAACTGTGATTAACTTAAAACTCTGAGAGGAAAGAATCAAAACCTGGAATGTTGTCCTACTCGGAAGTTAGGGCAGAGGGTTCTCATGAGTGGTAGGAACATTCCCATATAGCTGATACTCTTCAGATTCCTGCTCTTGAAATTTCTTGGAAGGAATGCAGTTAGAGACTCACCAACTTGTGTTAAACCAGGAACTGTAAAATAAAACCTGACCCAGACAGGACAGTTTTTATTCAAAACCAAGCCTCTGTTGAACTGTTTTTGTTCCACCCCTGGCCCTGCTTCACTCCCCCACCTCTCTTCAAATTCACAAGTTTTTAAACGTAGAGATGTTTCTAATTTAGAAAATTATTTTGGTATAATGAAGTAAAGCAGAAAGGAGGGGACTAAACTGAGGGAGGTCAAAAACCAGATGGAAATAGAAAATCTGAAAACATCTAGAAAAAAAATAGTCCTTAAAATAATGGAATCTAAATGCTGAAATTACACATCTGCTCAGCAGCTGTGCATTCCTTAGGCAGAGGTTCTGCTGCAGAAATGGCATTAGTCAACTTCTTCTCAAAGTTTCAAGTGCTGTTGTATAATACTTCTCTCTGTAATGCTTTTGGTAACAGACTTGAGAACCTATGGTGGTGGGGAGGGTAGAGGTGTACGGAAAAGCTGGTGAGCTGATGTAAGAATTTTCTTTGTCCTTTAAGCATCTATGGTGTGTATGGTTGTCCACTGCAATGAAAGTCTGTGATATTCTTTCTTGATGGTTCTTTATGAGAATCTTTTCATTTCTGTTGACTTAATTTTGGAGGTGAGGTTGATTACAGGAAGGGTAACCAAATAAAAATACATGAAATGAAGGTGCACTGGTGAGAAAAGAATGTTACGAATAAGAAACATCCTTTAAGTGTTTTGCTTCCAACAATGACCAGTGGTACTGTACTGCTCCAGAAAAAAGTGCATGACTGTCTGCAACAGATGGCTGTCATTGTACCACTATGTGTAAGCTTCTTCCTAATAACCAGGGGCTGATTGAGACTGTAATGCACATTAACTACATTTAAATATACATCTACAGCATGTTTTTATATGATATCTTAAAATATTAAGCTGTTTTAGTTCAAGAAATTCTCTAAGTAAGTTATAAAATGTATAATTTTACATTTTCCTTTGTGTTCTTCTTTTCTTCGTACTGCTTTGATGATGGTGGTGTTCATCAGTTACCTGTTGGTACTGAGATGTACGTATGTTACAGCAGGTCTTTGAGCAGGGATTGGTTTGCATGCTGATGTAAAGGTTTATTTAGTGTAAGAGCCCAGGATGTTTTTTGCTCTGTAAAATATAACAACCAAGGTGACTGTTGCTTCAAAGAATTTAAGCCACAATCTTAAAGCTTGAGATCATGTAAGACAAATGTCCTGCTTTTTCAGAAATGTTGAATATTGTTTATGAAGTGTATCTAGTTTTGAAAGAAGTACTTATTTACTTCGTGACAGCATGAAATGAGGTTTCAGGCTATTAAAGTGTGGCCAATACGAACTTTCCCTCCACACAGATTTAATACTTCATTTGGATTTCACTCTGTTTACTGGAAGTTGTGGAAGACACTGGGCACAAACAGGAGAAGTCGGAGATCTGTGTGAAGCTGCATGCATGCAGTCTTGTTGAGATCAAGAGATGTGGTAGGACAGCTGACATGGCTGGAGTGCTGTGAGGACTGGTTATAGGTTTTCCAGTAAGGACAGGCTGGGAGGGCAGAGGGTGCAGGCTGTTGTGATTTTGTTCTCTTCAAGAACACCATGAGAATTTGTGGAGCTCTATCTTTTGGGTGGATGAGGAGTCAGTTGAGAGCTTATGGGTCAGGATGAGCAGCACGGGTGATGTTGGTAGATGTCTGATAGCCTTCTGTGATGAAATGACCAATTCAGGGAATGAGTGAAGAGCAGTGGATATTGTTTATCTTGACTTCAGTAAGGCTTTGGCAGTGTCTCTTGTAACATCCTCATCAGCAAACTGATGGAAGTACAGGCTAGACAAATGGACAGTGAGATAGACTGAAAACTAGATGTACTACCAGGTTCAAAAAGTTGCGATAGATTTTCCAGTAAGGACAGGCTGGGATGGCAAAGGGTGCAGGGTGTTGTGATTTTTTTCTGTTCAAGAACACCATGAGAATTTGTGGAGCTCTATCTTTTGGGTGGATGAGGAGTCAGTTGAGAGCTTACGGTAAAGAGGGTCAGCAGCCTCGTGGACTGTGTTAGTGTGTTGTGTGGGCATGTTAAAGGAAGGGGATGATACCTTTCAGGTTGGCACTGGTAAGACATATCTGGGAGACCCTGGCCAGTTCTGGGCTCCCAGGAAAAAATCAACAGGTACCCCTGTGGCAGAGAAGTGCTAACAGCCTCGCTGGAAGCAAGTGACAGGGCTTGTTCTGTCCCTTGTGTTTGGAACTAGTGTGGAAAGGGGACTGGACGGTGAGGCGGTGAAACCTGTAGCTAATACAGGTGTTGTGAACTGCTTGTAGCAGTGCTGAATGCCCAGATGATAAAATATCAGATGAGGTGCTGTAAGTACAATGTAATTTGTTTAAGAGGAAAACCAGCAATAGTCTCTAAATTAGGTATTAACACTTGGGGAGGCCCTAGATTATTTTCCAAGCAGCTCTTTGCTATGAAACTCTAACTTCATATTGCGCCTGTCTGCTTACGGCATTTAAAACTCCCCCTCCTTTCTTCCCTTTGGCTGTGTTTCTTCTGTCACTTTTGTATTTGTGTAGTTGTGGCCAGGTGGAAGGTTGGATTTGTTCGCTTACCTGGCTGAAAACTAACCCTGTAAATAACTCCAGGTTTTTCAGAAGTTCTAGGTCCCTGTGATACCATATGAGGAGTAAAGGAAGAGGAGGAGGAGTACTTCCCTTCTTAGAAGTGGCACAGTGTTAAATAAATTTAGGCCAATTTTGATGCAGCAGTCTGTAGAGTAATTGTGAGTTTTTTTAGAAAATGTGATTATGCAGCTGTACACATTCATTATATGTGGACAAGCATGTTATATAGTTTTAGTAACAATTTCAATAATACCATTAAAACTAGAAGGTTTGTCTGGTTTTTGTTTTGTTGTTGTACTTGCTTTGGTTGGTTTATTTCTTCCCCCAGCAGTACAAATGGGGTGCAGTACTGAATAGACTCTGGCTTCTGGAGTTGGGGCAAGAGAAACAGCAGGGAAGGGAATGTTGATGGTACTTTATCAAACCTTTAAATAAAAATGAGAAACTGGTAAGAAATAATTTTTCACTACTATCTTTTTTTTTTTTTTTTCCCTCCATGTGTAAGGGAATGGCAGGTTTCAAGCACAGTAAAGTATGACATTTGTTTCCTTCTTCACCAAGAATACTTTAGTTAGAGATGCTGCCAGAGTATGTGGTTGGGAATGAAAGCGCTGTTCAGGTTGGTAACCACACAGATTTGTTGAAGGATGTGATTGCTCATGGAAATAGCACAGTTGTCATGTGCAGTTGTAGGTCAGGAACTACAGAGGCTTCTGGACTCAGTTCTTCCTTCTTTCACAAGTGGTCTGATAGCAGGCAGTGTTGCAAGCAGTGCTTGGCTAGACATCTGCTGCAGTGCAGTAGGCTAATTCATATGCCTTTTATCACACCCACATGTACCCAGGCATGTCAGCTCCTCTGCTGTTACATTCAGTAGTGTCTGTAACGCCTACAGCTTTTTTTATATTGCATTGGCATCTAGCTGCCTTTATTGACATGTTCGTTGCATTTGGTTTAATGATACTGCCATCAAACATGAAGTAACATGTTTTTAGTGTCTGCTTTATCTTCAACATTTTCTGTTCTGGTACTTCATTTTGCTTAGTGTGGAAAGGCTGGTAATACAGTATCCTAAGGACTAGGAGCAGTGTAGCCAGGTAGACATCCATTGATGTCTGCAATGAAAATTTGCTAGATGAGTAACTAGCAAGTAGATGAAGAGGGCAGTTCTGTGCTACAGATAAGCAAGCCTAGCAGCCAGGTACACTCGAAGGGCCAGTTCTACTCCCTGTTAATGCCACCCTTGTGGGTGCTTGCCTTTTCCTTTACAGCAGCAGTGGCTGTCAGTCCTCTGACGCTGTAGGAATTTAAACAGGCTGACAGACAACAATCTTTCTTTTCTTTCTTTTTTTTTTTTTTTGTAATAGGGTTCACTTCTTGCCATTGTAGCTGCAATTGTGGGGGCAGACCAAATACCAGTTGGCACACAGAACAAGAGTGCCCCTTCCAAATACAGATTAGTTGGAGTGTAGTGCATTTGTGGGTAAGGCTGCCATTTGGGAGCTTTACACATTTTGGAACACTTCTTTCTATTAGCTTGAATAATAGTGATCCTTTGTAAGTTCTTAGTGTATATTGAGTATATCCTCCCTCCCCAAAGTAAAAAAGGGTTGAGCAGAAGCTTTACCTTGCCATCCGGACATACCTCTTTGCCCTTTTCCTTTTGCGGTTGTGTCCTTTGTTTTGTAGTTTTGTTAAGTTTTCTTGTTCCTGATATAGTATGTGAAGTTTAGGATTTTGCCAAATTCCTAATACCTAAAACTTCAAAGACAAGCTGCATGTATCAGCAGGCTTGAAGATTCGATGTCTGGTAAGATAATGGAGTAGATGTCACACTGTTTTTTGGTTTCAAAGGTCTTGAGCTGTGTTAATGTCCCTAGAGGTGAACAATGTCGTGATCAGAAGTGTGCAGAAAACTTGTTATGCCTGATAAAGGGGGAAGTCAATTTGCACATACTGTCCAGCCACTGAGACGTGTTGTTTGGTGCCATAGGACATGGGAGGGAACTGGAGAGAGAACTGCAGTTAGAGGAGTATGTGTGTGAGTAGGGAAATGGATATATTGCAAAGGACAGGGAGTGTGAAATCATACGGGATCTAGTTGGGAAAAGATCTAAACCAAAATAGTAAACAAATCTGTAGTAAACCAGGCCTGCCTAGGTCTGGTGCTTGTAGTGCAAGTTGTTTGATATGTGATGACTTCCCCTACCCCACAATGAAGGGGAAAATTTGAGATTAAAGAGTCACTTGAGGTATAAGAACCAGAAATACCATAGGTGTGTGTTTGACATCACTGCCATAACAGAAGGGATCAATTCAGCCAAGTTTTTTTCTTCTGTTTTCCTTATGTTACCTAGGCTTTATTAGAAGGCACAATAAAAATACATAGCAGGGGCAGATATAACAACATGTATGCTATTCCCATATCCAAGGAGTTTTACAGGGTTAGTCAAAAAGAGCTTAAAGTGACAGCATCTAGCAGGTGAAATGTGGATGCTCCTTTCTATGTATTACACAAAGCTGGCTCATGGCTGTGAATGGATATATATATTTGAGAATTAAATACACATTTTTGAGAAGACTACTGCCGTTGAAGAAGACGACTAGCTTTCTGACAATGGACATAATGGAATTAAATGCCATCTTAACAGTGCAGCTGGTATGAGAGGATAATCTAAAAATACTGTGTCAAAATGTCGGACAAGGTCATAGGAGTACTGATGCAGCCACATGTTTATATATTAGTATGTCTGTAGTCCACACTCCTCCACCTACTGAACTCATTATACTGTAACAGAAAACAGATTCTGTATAAACTGCTTGTTGCAAATTCAGTTGTTTTTGAAAATGCTGGATTTGTCAAATGCTGCTCTTTTGCGCTGAATTCTTTTTTTTTAGGAAGCATTATAATCCAGGACTTGTGCTTTTGGAAGGTATATTAGGAAATATTTTTACTCTCATGCAGACAAACTTGACAGTACTGTTGAGTTTTTAATTACTTTTAGAAACTTGCATTCTAAAATGCATACTTTTAAAATCATTTAAAACAAAATTTGGTACATCTTTCAGAAGATTGTTTCTCTGCTCTTGAAAGCATACTGCATAGGCATAGCTTCATTTGGCTGGGTACACAGAGTTCAGTTATAGTGCACTGTGACTACTTGTGCACAGGTATGTTAGAGATCGGTGTCTAAAGTGGCACTTGCTAAAGCAGTTAGTGTTTGCTGTCACGTTTTTCACGTGGAATGAAGTGTGTTCACAAGGATGCTTCATTTGCAGTGATACCCACAGAGCCCTGTATTGCTCATGCACCCAAGAGTAGTAAGATTAGGAGAAGTTAGAGGACATTTTCCATTTCAGTATTCCTTTTTAACAGCATTTTATGTGATCTGTTTTGTGTCTCTTTCACAGATAATTGTTTTTTCACCATGCACGTATTTTTTTCTGTGATACGTGGTCTGTAGCCTTCAAAGAAATTTATGATTGTGGAAACATTAAAATTGTTATAAGCAGGTATATTTCCTGGCGCTGCTCTTCATTTGTTACAGTTAATTTCCATCGGCAACATGAGTTAGGAATTTGTTCAGTTCGATTTGGTGGTTTTTTGTTTTTGTCGTGGGGGCTCCTCCCTTCCTCCAGTGACTGGTTGTAACCTCTGCTGGCATGAAACTTGTGCTGAAGTACTAAAGGCACTTGTGAATGTCCTTGTAAAACATCACAGTTGAGTTTGCTGCCTGCTTTGTTTGAATACAGTGCATCCTCGAAGCAAAAAATCTGCAGTAAAATTTGTATTTGTTCTTTTATTTTCAGCATAGTTGACCCCCGTTGAAGCCTTCAGGAGTACTTTGTATTTTTAGGGCTGTCTTAATTTTCTTTATATATAGTGCCTGTGTGAAATACCCAATAATAGGTCTTAAGACCAAAACATGACCCGTGGGAGTGAGGGGGAAGTTTACATTAAAAAAGGACACAACAAAGTACAACTGCAGGGAGGATGCTAAGGGTGGAACTGTTATGTAGGCCTTCTGAAAGAGAATCATCACTAATAACTTCTTGCAAGCCATTTAATAGCTGTTAGGTAATCAGGTTATGGTGTTTTGAGCTCCAATTTTAATGCGTAAACGTACTTGCTCTTCCACTTCTAACCAACAATTTGAATAAATTTTATTTCAACTGAGTAAGTGTTATTAAATATATTTTAAAAGAAAAATAACTGATGATTTGTAAGACTATTCAGGTCATTTTCTGTTACCTTGAGGTTAATAGAGAAACGCTGGACTAACAAAAAATACTGTCAGAGGTCGTGATTCTCGTTTGAACTTTTGTTATCAGATGCAGATTATAAATTGGAAACAAATGATGCATGAATAAATTCTGTAGATGAGAGATTCCTTCAGGAAAAGGTTTAAAAGATGTAGTTTTGCATAATCTGAAAGATGAAATGTATCATATATGATGCATACAAGCCAAATGACTGTATTTTGCCTTCTGTAAAATTAAATGAGGTCTTGCAAGTATAGGTCAGCTGTTGCAGTAAACCAAAATATGTTCAAAGTGCTCATATTCTGTAAGTAACAAAAGCATCTGAGTAGGATTTTTGTTCTGATACGTAAGAAAAAAACCCTGTAACAAACAACCCTGCATTTACTTTGGCTAGGGTATAACGGTAAAGTAGCCAGCTTTTAGTGCTGATGCTTGACCTGCAATAACTAGGGTTAAGAAATGTTCATAGTAGGTTTTTTAATAAGGGTTATCTTTTAAACTCATCCTGTGTACTCCAGGATTTGGGGGTTGGTTGGCTTTGGTGTTTTTTTTTTGGGGTGTGTGTGTGTGTATGTGTGTGTGCTCAGATTTAAAATCTTTTGGAAGACCCCATTGTAGTGGTATTTGATATTCTTCACTAGATTCTGAGGTTTTAGCCTGAAAATAGTGCTTCAGTTCTACATCTCAACATTTAGAATTTGTTCCTATTTTATACTTGGGGACCAGTACAAGAGAAACTGTCTGAGTCAAGAATCCTGTATCTAAAGATCCCTCAGCTATGACGTTCTGTTTTCAAGTCCTTAAATATATTTAAAAACCTAGGCCCAGACCTTGATGATACTGAGGGGTTTCTGGAAGCCTTTGTTGGTAGGATGTTTTTTACACCAAAGTGGTGCTACAGATACAGTGTACACTGGCCATGGGAGAGTTAAGAAGGTTTGCCACACTTATGAGTCTTTTGCAGGGTCATATTTAGTTATGCCAACAACAGTAGCAGACACCTCCTATGAAAATCATACTGGAAAAAGTCAGTGTGAACTCCTTATTGCCACATTGATGGACTAAAGACTTGCACCCTCTTGAGATACCCTGAGGACTGCTTTTTTTTCCTGTTCCTTATCGAATAATAGCATTCAGTTTAATATTTAATGGTTAATATTAGTGCTGTTGGGTGTTTTTTTTCTAAGTTACTCTCTCTTTTATTACACTGTGCTATCACAAGAACGATTGATAATTTATTTTTTCCCAAGTCTGTCCTTTGTCTAGTAGGTTAGTGGTGTCTTAGTCATTTCAGTACTTTCAGAATGGCAAAAATTGTGGCTATTTTGTTCACAGCAAAACACTAATTACAAGTTGCAACAACCTTTTCATATTGCAGCAATCTTTTAAAGAAAATAGATGGAGACAGTTTGTGTATCTCCAAGATCAGATCGTGTGTTCCCTTGAGGGTTAACTTCACTGTTTGTTATTTCTGTGTGTGCATGGGATTGGCCTGAAACTTGGGACATTGCAGTATCCTGCACCTTAAATAAGCTATATGCATATAGTCTGAAAAAAAATAAGTGAATTTGTAGCCAAGTTGTCTCTTTCACTTGGGTTTATGAAGTGGTCTCCTGAATGAAGTTCCGTCTGTCTCGATATGCGTGAACGTTCTGGTTCTGAGATGAAAGGCTGTTTAGATGAAAGAACTATTCTTACTCATTCCTTGCTTCTGAGTAAGGCCTGGTCGTTTCTAAGGTTGGTGGAAGTCAGGTGAATTTTGAGTCGGGATAGAGATGAACTGGACAAATGAGTCCTTCATGCCTTAACATAGAAGTGATTGTTTCCAGAGCCGGGCTGCTGCTGGCTGGCAGCGCGCCGGTGTGACGAGGAGCCACCGGTACCTCTGCTGCAGCGGGCCGCTCCGGGCGTGCGGTGGCGCAGCCCCGCCGCCTCACCTCGCCCCGCCTCGGCTCGCCTCAGGGAAGAAATACTGAACAAATCCCGGCCGGTTTTCTTTCCTGTTTCAGGCGAGGACCCGAGCAGCTCTGTTCCCAGCCAGGCAGCGCCGGGATGCCATTTTAAGAGGTTAAATGACTTTCTAAATGCTGCGGTGCGGGAGGAGGGGCGGAGGAGATCGGGTTACCGGCTCCGCATTCCAGCGCCGCTGCTGCGCGCCGGGGCCGGGGCCGGGCCCGTCCTCGCTAGCCCTGGCACTGGAGCTGGCCCTGCCCCTCTCGGCGGGGCGAGCCCCGGGGAGGTGCCCTCCTCAGGGGCCGGCGGAGGGGAGCGCGGCTCTACTCCCCTGGCTCTTTTCGAGGCCGGGGCATTTTGGGGCCGTTTTCACCGTTGAAGGCAGTCGAGGTGCGAGAAGGACGCCGCCTCGGCTAGCGTCTTCGGTTTTCGCGGATTTCGGGGGTCTGGGTTGGCTCCGAGTGAGGAAGAACTTCTTGGGAAAGAACTTTAAGTATTTTTAGATATCGGGAATCCTTGTGGCTCTGTTTGATTTTGCTTATCTGTAACAGTGTTTATAAGGACTTTCTGGAAACATTGTGCACAAAATGTTTCTTTGAGAGCTAGAAAGGTAATTATCTGATACATTTATTGCCTACTCATTTTTCAAGTTGCTACCTATATTTACAGCATTATGTAAATTCTATGTAAATATTTACTTTTTCATGGAGATGTGGGTTTGTGTGTTTTGCTTGTTTTCCCATGTCTTCCCATGGATACAAAATAGCAATTTGAAGCAATATGTTTTCAAGATCCTGTAATTTCCATTTAATGTTTGCACTGCAGCAGTACTCAGTTGTTCCTCGGCAGAGCAATGCTATGTACTTAGTTCACACTTTTTAAAGCTTTCTCCATTTAAAGAAAAAAAAAAAAAAACAAAACAAAAAAAAACAAACAAAAAAAAAATCCCAACAACCCCACCCACACGGCAGGAGAATATCATTAAAGCTTTTCATGATAAAACTGTGTTTGTATTTGAAGTTTCAAGTTGACTTTGGAATAGAATGCTCTGTGGAGTATTTATTGATGGTAGTTGTTACAGTGTGAAGTTGTAGCAACATCAGCTTGTATCTGTTCTTCCTGTAGGGTCATTAGCTGTCTTGTGTACTTCTCTGAGGCTGCATAAATAATTTCAGGTAAAAAAAAATCTGTATTGCAGTTTTTTGTTGGTTTATGCCATCCTGCCCCCCCCCTGCCCTCCAGTTCAGTTTGTAAATCATTCTGCCAATCAGGTGTCCAGAAGTGTTGATGGACACCACACATCCCCATATGCAATTACAGATATGAGATTAATAATGACTGGATTTCCTTCAAATCCTAAGCACAGCTTTGTTCATATAAGGCTCAGCAAGGGCATGAGGTGCCACGTTTATGGGAACCAAGATGATGAATGCTGCATATTGAGTGCCGTGAAATGTACAGAACATATCCACTGCAAAAATATCTTCTCTAGAAACTGGTTGGAGTTGTATGATTTGTTTAAAGAAAAAAAGCTGTTAGATCATGGGATTTTTCCTCATGGCGTGTAACCTCTTTGTAGCAAAAGAGGTAAAATGATCCTGGTTGTGGTTAGCAGTGCAGTTTTCATCAAAGGAATTCCTTTATTCCCCTCCCTCCTCCCACAAATAAAAGCAATCACTTGCTGAAATAAGGAGTCCTACGTCAAAATTCTGTAGTTGTTTTAGTTAGAATGAAGCACTTGCAGAGAGAATCTTGTTCTGGTGGAAATTCTTTCTGAGTGTTGCTGCTGCTTCATGAGCTCCCGCAAAACCAAAGGGACCGAACTGATTCTTTCTGTTTTGCTGCAGGGAACCTTTTGTCTCTTTTATCTTTCCCAGCTGAGGTGTCATGTACAGGTTGCAGAATTTTTCTTCTCAGCCTGAACATGAGAAATCTAGTCTCAGCTGGTTATTGTCTGCTCCACGAGTTTAAAATCCAAACACAAACTTTTTGGGAAGATTGAGTTTACCTCAAAGTCAATGAAGTTTGACCTTAAGAGCAAAAATTAAAATGGATGCTGTATCCCATTTTCTTAATAAGACTATATATAGTAAAAATAAATTACTTGGTCACCTCATGCACTCGGTAGCCAAATTCTTCTCAGTGTTTTCTTAACTTAGTATGTCCCATGCTATATATGAAAATCTGTGTAGTGTTGATTAAAAAAATATACTCATTCCCAAAAAGCAGTATGCAGCTGCTGTTACTGAGAATGTGTGAAGGTAATTGATTAAAAAAAACTTGAACCAACAACCAACCAAAAATCCCAACCCACCTTTTTGTTTCTGTCCGAATGGGTACCTCTGTAATCAATTTCAGGGCAATTCAGATAGTTTCATAATTTTCAAACTGAGATTTCTGCATCTATAATGCCTAGAAGTGAGAAAAGGGCTATAAATGCACATGCATAATGTATTTTACTTAGATACTTGTTACAGTTTAGAAACTTCAAGCAGTCTTAAGCCATGGCAAATCTCTTGTGCTGAGATCCTGGGTAAATTAATAGATGGCAGAGCTCTGGGTAATTTTTTTATCACCAACACCAAACTTCTGCCTTCGTTAAAATACAGCGTAGCTGCTGCAATCACGCTGTAAGTTAGCAGTGAACATATCTGAATTATGTTGCTTCTGCCCACACATGCTTACCTTGCAAAATGTTTGCATAGTTCTTCATCAAAACACTTCTCTTAATCTGCCATGGCAAGCAACAAATTATTTTAGTGCTGAAATAACACGGTAGTTGAGCTAACAGCCTTGCAAATGGAGGACATGCTGTATGTTTCTAACATTGCCTTTGCTGTAAAACTATGTTATTTGTTCACCTATCTCATAGGGTGGTGAGATACTGGGTGGTTCTGCACCTTTCGCGTCTTTTGTTATATTCCGTGTAGTAATTGTGGTGACCAGGTTAAGTCACTTCGTAGTCCTGATACGTCAGAAATCCAGCCTATCAAGAAACAATACTAAACCAAAGCAGATGAAAAAACCCACCCAACTCCAAAACCATCACGAGTTGTTTGAGGAACCTCATCCTTTGGTTACATGGGGTACTAGCTCTGGCCTGCAACTGGTGGGAGAATAGTGGGTTTGAGACAAAACCTTTTGGTTTTGGCTCGCTTTTCTGCTGAATTAGAGCAGAAATCATAGCTCGCAGGCTAGGTACTTAGTCTTCATGGTCTGGGTCCCCCAGTACAGGAGAGAAATGAATGCAGTCTACTGCAGAGTGTCTACCAAGCATCAGGTGTGTTTGTTCAACCTGCAGAAGGTTGAGGAATGATCTCCTTGTTGTCTTCAGCTACCTGATGGATGTTTTAGGTAAGATGGAGCTATAGTCTTCCCAGGAGTGTGTGTTGAAAGGGTGAGAAATTAGTGGTTACAAGTTACAGCAAGGTAATTTCTTACTGTATTAAAAAGAAAAAATAATTAGAATAGTGAGTTGCTTGGGTATATTGCTGAGAAAAGCTGCATGACTGCCGTTCTTGGACTGGTTCAAGATACTACTGGACAAAGTCTTGAGCACCTTAACCTAACTTTAAATTTGACTTTGTGTTGGGCAGGAGGTTGGACTGAGCAACTTCTGGAGAACTCTACAAGTTGATGGTTCTGCCTGATAGCAGCTTGGATGCGTGGGGTTGCATATTCCTGTGAAGTGGGCGCCTTGTCTTCCTTAGGAGCTGTGAGAAGTTTAGGTTTCATCTGATTTTTAACCCAGTCTAATGAGTTGCTTGGTTGGTCCTTTTTAATGGGCGTGATTTTTTTTCAACTGGGTTAGTGAATGGAGGACAGAAGCAAAAATTGCTTGACCTTGTTCCACACCAGCCATGTTAGTTTGCATGGCTGCAGTGGTTAAACTTGATTTGTATTGTGTAGCAGGGGCTTAAAATGGAAATTGGAACTTAAGTGTACAGTTTGCAAGTGTACCACCATCTTCCTTTTGTTTCACAGTTGAGAGAAGAACTGTGCTAACAAATGGGGCACTGAGCAGTGGCCCTTTTTTAGGGTCAGATTGGCGGGCTTTAAGGTTAAATCCTTCTTTAGAAGAAGACTTAACATATTCTACTTGTTTATTTTTCTCCACTAGGCTTATAAAATAAGTTACTTGTAACTAAGGTTTGTTTGTATCAAATGGCCTGAGTTCTACCTTTCTAAAGGTCTAGCTTGGGGCGTGAAGAACTATGTAGGCTATTTTTTTTTGTTTTTGGTAGCTTTCTATTCCCTGATTTAAGTTGGTCATTATACAGAGAACTGAGGCAGGAGAGCTGCCAAATGGTTTAGTGCTACAAGCTATCTGAAAATCTCAATCTGAATATTTTGTCAGTGGGAGCTATTGGGTGGATGCCTAGCATTTTCTTTTCCTTTTTGTATTTTTTTCAGTCTGACCACTTTGTTGACTAGATTTGGGCTCTTATTTTCTTTTAAATCTTTTGCTACAGCACTTGATACTTCTTTTTCTTTAAATTAGGAATGTTTGTGACTTGGGAAAGATAGCGTAATACAGTGGATGTTAAACGTTTGTTTCTAAGAGCGCATTTGAAACAATGGAAAGATTTTAAAAAATGCTGAAGTTCTGAAGTGTTTCTTCTGTCAGTGTTAGATTTGGCAGTGTTTCACGAAACGAGAAACAACTTGCCAGGAAAGGAGTAACTCTTGATGTGCTTCTTGTGAATCCCATGATTTTTCTGGAAATGTTAGGATCCTATTGTAGGACTTTGAAGGGGGGAGTTTACTTTGAAGTGAACGAAGAGTAGTTTTCTTCCTTCCTTTTGAAAGGTAGGATATGAAGTGGCTGTAGATTGAATTGTTGGCCTGTAAGCAGTCATTTTTATAGAGATATAGTGGAAAACTGACAGCAAAATTTTTTCAGCAGAAATTTATGCATGTCAAGTTATCAAACTCAAGAAAGGAGAGTGCTATTATTTCTGTAATAACAGGCAATAAATTCTGTCAGGTTTTGGATCTGTGTTCTGGCTATCTGTAACTCTTGCATGAGTAAATAGTTACATCCTTTTTCCAGTTGAATTTTTCTATTATCAAACTGTTGCTATGTTATCAAGTGTGAATGTTATAACTCAACTCCACAGAATCCCTTTTACTTTAATCTTTTAAATCAAAATGTTAAACCATGTTGGAACTCGGTGGAGGACCAGAAACCTCAAGGCAGATAATGAAACCAGAGGAAGTTCCTCAAATACTAAAGGCAGGAATCTTTTTCATATTTTTTTTTTTTAAAGGCAGGAATCTTTTTCATATTTTTTTTTTAATATTTTTACAAATATCAACCATGTACTGTTATTAAGTAAGATCTCTTGTTGCTAGTTCTTTCAAAATGGCATGTTCTATACTGCATGTAGAAATATATAAAAATAACTTCAAAGGACTACTTTTAGCTTGCAAGTTGTGTTTACTTTTGAGATGCTGTGTACAATTTAAGCCACAAAACAGAAAATTCATAGAGTAGTTTGTGTTGGAAAGGACCTCCAAAGCTTATGTAGTTCCAACCCCTCTGCAATGAGCAGGGACATCTTCCACTAGATCAGGTTGCCCAGAACCTGAATGTTGGCCTTGAATGTTGTCAGGGATGGTTCATCCACCGCCTCTCTGGGCAACCTGTTCCAGTGTTTTACTACCCTCATTGTAAAGAATTTCTTCCTTGCATCCAGCCTGAATCTCCCCTCTTTCAGTTTAAGACCATTATCCCTTAGTCTGTTGCAACAAGCCCTACTAGAAAGTTTATCTACATGTTCCTGTATTTGTTTACATTGTACTTTGATCGCAGTTCTGTGGCTATTACTCGTTTTCCATAGTTTTTGTTCCCCATATCATTAGTAGAAGGTGGTAATATAAGCATTTGGTTTCTTTACTGGCTTTTATTTAAAAGTGCATTTGATGTTTTCCTTTTTGTTACTGTTTTTAATTAAAATTTATTGCAACATCAACAAGAAATAGAATTGATCTGGGAACTGGAAAACTTTCTCAAATATAGCTGTAGTTTCATCAAAGAAAACTCAAATGTCAGGCAAATACATAGGGGTTTTTGCTTTGTGCTTTCCTCTTGCATTCAGGCTTTTAAAAAAAAAAATCTGTTTCCTTGGAATTAATTGGAATTTTGGGCTTTTTTCCTTTTTTTTTTTTTTTCTTTTTGTGTGTATTATTTCAGTTTGAATTTTCAACTTTAATATCACTACTGTTAGAAAGTAGCGATTCTTTTGCAGAGGATTAGCTAATGAAATAAGTGAAAATTGTTCCTCCCTGATACATTCTTTGTAACAGTAGTATTTGAAAATTTTTCTCACAGAATAAGTAGCTTCCGGGATTTTTTTTTTTCAGTAGCACATAAACCAAATATTATCAGAGGGAGCCTTCTTAAGGAGGATGAAATAAAGTTAGTAAGGTAAATGTAATAAAGATAAGACCAGATTGTAGGCAACTTCCCATTATACTTATTGTGTAGTGTTTCATGGTACTGCAGTAGCTGAAATCATCATTTCAATAGTTTCTAGATTCTCCATAAACTATTTTAGTTTCACTGTTGCTGACAGTGGCTTGGAAAGCTCTTTATCTGCTTTTCATTAGCAGCTGTATGTCCTGGTGGTGCTCTGTATTTACCATTTTACACAATTATTTGTCCTAAAAACATATCAGAACAGTCTGAATTATTAAGTGGGCTTTTCCGTTTGTTCATTGTCATATCCTGTCATGCTTTTAAGCAAAGAGAAGCCCTCTTGGCTCATCAAAATACTTCCATCTTCCTATCTAAAGTTAGAGCTTAAGCTGCAAGAACTTCTAACATTTATGATGACGTGAAAGAAAGAGCAATTGAATGAAGTGTAAGAATTGTAAAAGTCTAAAATAATTATTATTTTAAATGCATAAAATATTTTTTTTAATAATCCAGGTACTGAAAGACCCATAGAAAAATAATGTACTGTTACTCTGCAGTAATGGAAAAGTTGTTTGTCATTACTTCATGTGCAGTTTGCTTTTTCTGATTATGCTCTATAGTCAATGCACCTGAAGCAGCATGGCAGGGCTGAGGAGCTTTGGGGTGAATACTTTGCTCCTGGAACAACTAGACTGAATTCTGGAGTATTTTAACTTCTGTCTGGTGAGGAGCAGTAGTTAAACCAAAGCTGTTCTCTCTCCACAGCTTTTCTTTACCTCTTTCATAATCCTAAACAGTCTTCCTCCTTCACCCCATTCAAAGTATACATATATTCAGTTATTCAAGACATCTTCCTGTGTTACATTGCTGATAAACTTTTCTTCATTATGACCTCTGAAGCTGATAGGGGATGAAGTCTTGTTCTTCCTCCTATTTATAACCCTTAAAAAGTCATCTGTGAACTCAAAGAGAAGAGTATCACTTCATCCTGCCTAGTGTTTTTCCTTTATTTGGAGTAACATATTCTATATCTTTAAGAGCATCTTGATCATCCAGATTTCAAATGATGGGGTGTCTTCCCCCACTTCCCCCAAAGGCAGGCCTTTCAGTTTGCCAATTCTAGGATCGAGTTACAAGTAGTGTGATAATAGTATCTGGATGTATCTGGACTGCTGCTGTTTTTTGGTATCTAAGAATGTTCTTCTTGAGATAACTTATAAATATTTTCTTACTTTTAACAAAGAGGACCTACAAGCAGGTCTCAGCTTATTTAATGAAAGAAAACATGCTGCACACAACCTGCCAAGAAGATCCCACCTACCCCGAGGTGATTTCCTGGACTCTGCATAGGAGAACTGATATTGTCATTATTCAAATTGCAAGGCATTAGGTTGTGTTGACAAAGAGATAAACCTTACCCCTGAATGAGCATGTAGACAAGGAAAGCCCACAGTCTCTTCATTAATCAGAAGAGCTCTTAAATGCTTGAATCTTTATGCTTTTTTGAGTGGTATCTTGAAGAATATATATTGAGGGAATGGAGGTTTATCCCCTCCCACTCCCAGGTTTGTTTAGGTAACACAAAGTAATGTGAGGCCATTTTATGTCTCTGCAAGCCTTGGTAAAAGTTAGCAGTTCTGTTCAATGATGTGATTAAGAGTTTTTGGTTTGGGTCATGCAAATGTATCTCATATTATCATCTGCTTCTTCCATATGCTCCTCGTTCCCTCATTTAAAACAAAACAAAAACAAAAAAATCCTGCCTCATTTAGTCCAATCACTGAATTATCATATCACATTCTGATTTATTAGAGGCAGACATCCTGTATTATGAAGAACTTGAGAATTTCTGGGTCTCACCTGACTTTTAACACATACATGAACAAGCAAAATATATTGCAGTATCTTTTGCTCATCCTTTACTGGGCTTTCTGTAACTGCAGGTTTAGTTTTTGTTCTTACTCCAGATTTTTGTTACTTTCTAAATAAAGATTAGTTAAGATATGGAGATGCTTATATTACACTAATGGCAGGCATCTGCTCTAGTGACTGCCAGCATATGACTGCATACTGCTTTGATCAAAATTGAGTTGCATTGCTTAGATCTTTAAAGTTCTGTTTTCTTTTTAAATATAAAGAACTGTAAGCTTGTTACCAAGTTGTGTGGTTCTGTTTAAATATGCTCAAATATTTAGTCTGTTTTAGTTTTGAGAATATTCTGATGTGAGAAGGAATGTACAAGAGTACTGCTGGTATTCAGCAGAACCTGTATTTAAACATACTTATTTCTGCTTGCTTTAGTAACTTTTATTGTTTTATCTTGTCACAAAGAGAGGCAGAAGAACCAAGTCAGACTTTCTAGTCGTCTTTGTGTGCTTGAAAGCTCTTTCCTGATTGTTAGTCATGTATACTTCAATAAATCATTTGAAGTAAACAGAGGGACATATCTGGACTACATACTTTATTCTGTAGAATCTTCTGCTGTTAATGTAATCCTGTGAAAATAACCCATTTTTGACCCTGTGTTGAGTTGGTAGGACTGCTAGTTAGGGAAGCTGTGTATTTCTGTGGGGCAATGTGGAAGTCACTCCTGTAAATGCAGCCTGCTGCTGTATGGCTATGTAATTCTGTGTCACTCTGAGCAATTTTCATAGCTGATTATAAAACAGCGGAAAGTTGTTTTACCCTTTCTGCAGTTCTGTGGTTTGTAAGAAAAGGGCTACATAAATAACATTTCTTTGCATTATTTTACTTTTTACAGACATTGGAATATGGACCTTGTTTCTTCCTGGCTTTTGCAATCTTATCTATGTAATCTTTAAATTTTAAATCCATAACCTGAATATTTTTCCTGCAATTGTTTTCTCCAACAATTGCATTTCAGATTTGATCAAGCAAAATCATTGTGTATGCGTGTCTTCATCTTATAATCATTTAGCTATATGGTATACATACTGGAGTTCTAATTGACATGCCTTACTATAAAGAGAAAACAGAGGCAAAATGTAAATAGCTAATTCTTTATAAAACACTTCAGGAAAACCTGACTTTTTTCTGTTTACTTTCAATTTGCTCTTGGACAGCTTTTCATCTTTCTTCACCTGAATAAAGAAGCTGCTCCCTTGAATAGGGATTCTTTTCTATTTTCGATGAATACCTCTGGAAACTATCCAGTGTTGAAATCTATCAACACTAACAAGTGTCTTGCATTCTTGTCAAATATGGAATGCTGAATTTCCAGTAAGTCATTAGTGGGCTTAAATTTGCTTCTGCAAGGAGTAAGGAAATTCAGTGTCCTTCTAGTTTGGTGGGAATGATGTTATACTGAAAAGGCCTACCTGAAGTCTGATGCTTTGGTTGCACCATTATTATGTTTTTGAAGTATTCCAAGGGAATGCTCTTGTTGGTGAGGTTTGTTAGACATATTGCAGTTTGTCACTTGAGCCTCACCTAAATGAGGCTGAATTTCTTTAGAAAGAGATACCCATCAGGCCTTTTTTTTTTTTTTTTTATTGAATCTTTGAGTAGTGCTATATATAGTCTGTGTTTTGTGTTACAGATTAAAACACATAAACATATGAGATAATTTAATCTGACAACCTTATATGGAAGTCTTTGTTGCCTTCCCCTAAATTTCACAATACTGATCGCTATTCTATAAGCAGTTCTGTTATGTTGCTGAGGAGGATGAGGCAGCTGCTTTATAGACCTGGATAAGTAGACAAAAATATTTGGCTGCAGTTTTGCTTGTATAATATTACAGATAGGAGTCATGCATCTTCAGTGTTAAATCAGCTGAGGTTCATAGGAAGCTTTAGCATGGCCTGTAAGGAAGGTACCAATTTTAAACGTTTTGCTGGTTCTTTTATTTATTAACCCTGGTACTCACTTGACAGTTTAATAGGTCCAAATGATTCTCAGTGCGGAGAGGGACAGAGATTACCTGTATATCTGAATTCCTTTTTGCATTTTTACTTTGTTAAAAGAAGAATTTTAGTCACTTATTTGGGTAGGAAATTAAATACCTAAGTTAAGGGAACATGCAAATATACTCTATTTTTTTCTTTTCTCCTGAATATCCCAGAAAATAATAATGAAGCAGCAGTTACTTAATGTAATGAATAATTTAAAGCTTATCTGTAAAATTAATTTTAGCTTTTGAGAAGATATATATTACAGGTATGTGTGTTTTCAGGTTTGAGGAATACTTGAGATTCTTCTCTGTTCATGACTTGAGGGCAAAAGAAAACCCACATGAATGCTTACCCCAAGATCCATAAATGCGCTTACCTGTAATATATCCAGTATGCCTTTAGCAGTGCTATTGCAATAGAGAATCCACTGCAGTCATGGGTGAGTCGGTGTATAATTGATAAGTCTTTAATTTCCTATTTGAATTTAAATGAAATTCAGATGTGTGCTCCTGGCTCTTGAGCCTTTGCTGGAGAAAGCTGGTAGTGTCAGAGAGGTTTGGGTTATTTGGATTTTTTTTTCTTTTTTTGTTAGAGGTCACATTAAAGCAACAACGTCGAGTATCTTAGGTTTGTTGTATCAGGCCAAGCTTTCCAGAACTAAAATAAACGTGCAATTTTCAAAACCATCATTGAATGGTGTAGCTATCACAAATGTACATATTTCTTCGATGATTTTTCATAATGTTGGTAGAAAAGCTTTTATGTTATTCTTTATGCCACTCTGGAACAAAGGCAGTGGAATCTAACCTACTTTATCTTCCAAGAATGAAATAACTTCTCATTTAGAGTGTATTTTGTTTTAAAACATGTATTACAACGTATGGTCATATTTCAGAAGTGTTCTCCCTCCCCAGGTTTGTTTAATTAATTTAATTTAAACCCAGTTTATACTTGTTTTCTCCATTTTGCCTCTTCCATGAGCCTTGTGCTCGTTTTTGTCAAGTGACATGCCCCTGGCAGGTGCAGCACATAATGATCACTGGCACTCATTAGGTCTACCTTCAAACACTATGTTTATCCAAAACTTGTAGGATGATGGACTAAACTTCCATGTTAGTATATTAAAATGTGTCTGAAGGAAAGGGTCTGTCAGTTTTGTTAGCATATGTCAGTACTGTCAGAGTGCAAAATACCAAGTGTGTCAGCGTTTTCAGCAGGCTTAAGCAGATGGGTGCTTTATAGCTCAGGTGGTAGCACCTCTGGTGCCTGTAGAGCTTTGTTGACAAAAACTTCTCTTTGGTTGAAGAAGCTATGGATTTAATTTAAGTCCTCCTTTTTCAGAATGCAACCCATGTTTTGCAGTATAGAATCACAGAATAGTTAGGGTTGGAAGGAACCTTAAGATCATCTAGATCCAATCCCCCTGCCATGGGCAGGGACACCTCCCACTAAACCATGCCACCCAAGGCTATGTCCAACCCGGCCTTGAA
>JASSUY010027255.1:3293-19905 GCA_032466535.1 Forpus xanthops | reverse complement strand
AACACCTCCAAGTCTTTCTCCTCAGGGCTGCTCTGAATCTCTTCTCTGCCCAACCTGTAGCTGTGCCTGGGATTGCTCTGACCCAGATGGAGGACCTTGCACTTGTTAAACTTCATCAGGTTGGCATCAGCCTACCTCACAAGCATGTCAAAGTCCGTCTGGGTGACATTCTTTCCCTCCAGTGTATCAACTGAATCACACAGCTTGGTGTCACTGGCAAACTTGCTGAGGACACACTCAATCCCACTGTCCATGTCAGTGACAAAGATGTTGAACAAGACAGGTCCCAGCTCCGACCCCTGAGGGACACCACTTGTTACTGGTTTCTAGCTGGACATTGAACCATTGTCCACAACTCTTTGTGTGCGGCCAGCCAGCCAGTTCTTTATCCACCGAGCGGCCCACCTATCAAATTGATGTCTCTCCAACTTAGAGACAAGGATGTCATGTGAGACAGTGTTGAACATTTTGCACAAGTACAAGTAGATGACATCAACTGCTCTACCCTTGTCCATCAGTTCTGTAGCCCCATCCTAGAAGGCCACCAGATAGGTCAGACAGGATTTCCCACTAATGAAGCCATGCTGGCTGTCACCAAGTACCTTGTTGTTTTTCATGTGCCTCAGCATGCCTTCCAGGACAATTCTCTCCAAGATTTTGCCAGGCACGGGGGTGAGGCTGACTGGCCTGCAGTTCCCAGGCTCATCCATTTTCCCCTTCTTGAAAAATGGGGGTTATGTTTCCCTTTTTCCAGTCATTGGAACTACACCTGACTGCCAATGTTTTTTCAAATAGGATGGACAGTGGCTTAGCAACTTCATTTGCCAGCTCCTTTAAGACCCACAGATGGATTGCATCAGGTCCCATGGACTTGTATGTGTTCACCTTCTTAAGATGGTCTCAAACCAGATCTCCTACAATGGGCCCAGGGTCTTCATTCTCACAGTCCCTGCATCTGCCTTCCAAGACATGGGTGGAGTCGTCAGAGGGTTTGCCAGTGAAGACTGAGGCAAAGAAGTCATTAAGAACCTCAGCCTTCTCCAAATTCAGGGTAGCCAGTTCTCCTGATAGCCTCTGGAGAGGGAGATGTTTTCCCTGGTCTGTCTTTTATCTGCAATATACCTGTAGAATCCTTTCCTGTTATCTTTCACATCCCTACACAAGTTTAATTCCAAGTGGGCCTTAGCTTTTCTAATCTATTCCCTAGCTTACTGGACAGCATCCCTGAATTCTTCCCAGGCTGCCTGTCCTTGTTTCCTCCTTTTATAAGACTTTCTTTTTCCCTTAGAAGTTTCCTCAGCAGATCCTTATCCATCCAAGGAGGTCTCCTGGCCCTCCTGCTGCACTTCATTCTAGCTGGGATGCAACACTTCTGAGCTTTGTAGTTGGTGATCCTTGAATATCAACCAACAGTCTTGGCCTCCCCTGCCCTCTAGGGCTATATCCCATGGAAACTTCCTAAGCAGATTCCTGAAGAGGCCAGATTCTGCTCTCTTGAAGTCCAGGGCAGTAAGCTTCCTACATGCTCTTCTCCCTGTCCTGAAGATCTTGAATTTGATCATCTTATATCGCTGCATCCAAGACTGCCCTGGAGCATCACATTTCCAGCCAGCCTTTTCCTGCTGTCAGGGATGAGGTCAAGCATGGCATCTCTCCTCAGCAGCTCCTCTATTACTTGCAGAAGGAAGTTGTCTTCCATACTATCAAGGAACTTCCCAGATTGCTTCTGCTGGGCTGTACCATCCTTCCAACAGATGTCAGGGTGGTTGAAGTCCCTCATGAGAACAAGGGCCTGTGAACGTGAGGCTGTTCCTATCTTTCTATACAGCGCTTCATCCACCAAGTCCTCTTGATCAGGTGGACTGTAATGGATCCCCACAATAATGTCTCCCATCTCTGTTCTCCCTTTAACCCTGACCCACAAACTCTCTGTTGACTGCTCACCTGTTTCCAGACAAAGTTCCATACTCTACAGCCTATCCCTAACATAAATAGCAACTCCCCTTCCCGTCCTGCTGGGCCTGTCTTTCCTAAAGAGCCTGTAACCTTCCATTCCAACACTCCAGTCATAGGAGCCATCCCACCATGTTTCTGCGATGACTATTATATCATACCCCCATGACGTGCACACATCTCTAATTCCTCTTGTTTGTTCCCCATGCTACAGGCATTTGTATAAAGTCATCTGAATCCAGCTCCAAATAAAGCCAGCTCATTGGCTGAAGCAACTGGAATATCTCTACATTGCTCTGAGCATTCATTATAGGTGCTGGCAACTGACTGGATGTATTGAGATTGAATGATGCCTCCCTTCCCCAACACATCTAGTTTAAGGCTTCCTTGACCAGTCTGGGAAGCCTCCTACCAAAACCACTCTTCCTCTGTTATCAGACCAGCCTCACCAGCCCCCAGTAGACCTGGCCTACTAAATTGAGTCCCATGTTCTATATACTCAAACCTCTGACCACTGTTCTAGCCATTTATTAACCTGGCCAATCCTCCTAGCCTTTTTAAGGTCCTGCTCTTTATCCTGGAGAATTGAGGTAAAGACATTCTGAGCTCCAGAGCCCCTAACTACCTCTCCCAGGGCTCTGTAGTCCTTCTTCATGTTCTCTCGGCTACTGCTAGTTATATCACTAGCACCCACATGGATCACTAGAACTGGATAATTATCAGTGGGACTTACTGGAGCAGGCAGCCTCTCTGCAATATTCTTGATCCATGCCTCTGGTAGGCAGCACACTTCCCTTGAGACTGGGTCATATTCTTGCAGTATGAATATGTAAGTTGCTAACTGAATTGTTATAGTTTCTTAAAGGATTTTTAATACTTTATTATCTTTTTAGGTTAGTTATTTGCCACTAACAAACAGTGGCTCCAGGAATTATACATGCAGATTGAATTTTCAATTAAAATTGGTCACCATCCTTGTCTGCAGTCAAAAGCTATCGGTATAAAGGTTTCTCAAATGCAGCTTTTGGTACATCTGAAATCAACAGCATTATACTAATGGTTATAGAAAGGTAATGAAATTTTGAATCTTTTTATTTGTTTCTGAACTCTGGATAAAGAAGTGGTATTACTAACAGTTATTCCTCTACACTTATCAATTTACTTTTATTTATGTTCAGAGGATAAATGTTTAATTTTTAAAAGGTATTTGCTGCTCCCACAAAACTTATACTTGACAGCTTTGGAAGCTGAACTCCTTTACATAGCCACAGATCATATGTGAACTGAGCACCAGCTGCACAAGACTCGCAATACTGCTCTTCCTATGTTACAAATATCTGATTAAAGGGAAAACCGTTTTAAAGTCTATTTGATGAACACCATGAGTAAGATACAGATATCTGAAGGGAAATGTGGTTCTCTCTTCCATTTTGTATGTGGGCCACCGCTTATGACATTCTTTGATCCTGTAAATGTTTTCAAAGGAAGAGAATATTTTTGTGCTATACCTTTTTTTTGCCTGACCCTGTCAGATGTTGAGCAGATCTTATGGATAAGCGCATATAAACCAATTTCTTATTATATTTCTGTATATGTGTTGCAAAATACTTGAACAAATGTAGTCCTCTCTCAAGAGATTCTCTTGAGAAAGTCTCAATTATCAGGCATTATAGACTTATAAACAAAGGAATAGAGTGATACAGAGGCTAGATTGCTCTGAAAATGTAAAAAAAGGACAGTTGCTTTTTCTTGTAAAGCAAAACAACAGGATAACACAATGTTCAAAAAGTATCATTTCTGAGATGATCACTAGGTGTGAAATATTTCAATTCAAAGGCCATGACTTACTAGAATTGTAGTACCTTCTTTACTTTTGAACCATTATTCTGGGCCTACTTGTATATGTACCTATATTTACACATGAAAACCCTATGCAATATAAATCTATGCAAAGACATCTTAGACATCTCCTCCCTTTCTATAATAAAGCAGATTACATCTAAAAATCCTTTATGGTACATTTTATTTTCAGAAAGAATCAAAATGTCAAATATAAGAACAGTTTTAGTAGAGATGCTATTGTGCCTTTTAAATTAAAAAAAATACAAAGGTTTCTGAATAAATTAGCCCAGTTGTCATGGAAACATAGTGGGCAAGAAATATTTATGCTTGCTGCAAGAAATAATTTTGCAGTTTAATAATTTTAAATGTCAAGCAACATAATCTCTAAGACAAAACAAAAAAAAAAAGATTTTTTTATTTGTTTGTCAGTGCATATATTCACAAATTTCTGTTTAAATGTATTTTCACTTCCTGCTTCCAAGAAAAAAAGTCACAGTATTCAAGCCCCATTATTTTCTTTGCTTGCTCGAAAGCACTTTTCAGTTATAAAGACCAATAACATCTTGTCAGACTTAGGTATGCTACTTTACATGATTGTTCACTAAAGCCAAAAACTGTAAATTTTTCAAAGCTAGCTAAGAACCTTTTTAAAGTGTATAAACTCTAAACTCTAACATGAATTACAACTGCCAGAACTGTACATTGCCTTACTCGTAAATGCAAGACAGCAATTCCTATTAAAATGAATGTTATACTTAATGTGTTAATTGAAATAGTACTTTATAATAACATATAGGGAAGCACCAAGAAATTATCTTGGTATATACTGAATATAAAGCATCTGGTGTATTTTTTGTACCTCTTATATCCATTCTTATCTAAACCCAGTAATCTTGCAGGGAAAGAGCATAAATAGCTTCATTATGTTGGTGTGTTGGTATGAATATAGGGCTTCACAGGAAAGATGGATGAGGCCTTCGCTTGTCCTTAATCTTACCTATCTACAGCTTTTGAAAATTACTTTTCTAAGTTCTGCATTCACTCAACACTTTTGTAGAAAGGATTCTGCACAGTGAAGAATCATGTGCATTGTTGTGAGAAATGAGAAGAAGGCATAGTGTTATACTTGAATGACCTTGAAAGGTACTCTTAGAAGATGCTAAAAAACAAAATCAGATTTGAGGTCCAAGTACTTGCCTCTGGTGTTCTTCCTGCAAGTCTCTATCACAGATGTGTAGTGATGTGCTACACCCATCCATGATTTTTAAATGCTCCCTCTTCTCATCATACCTAGCCTTATTTGATTATAGGTGCCTTGTAACAATGAGGGAAAACAGAAGTATTATTAACTACCTGGCTTTCAGAAAGTATGTGAAGCTCTAAGTCTCAGGAACACATATCAGCATCATGATAGCTAATAGTAAGACAGTTAAGACCTTTTATGGTGGGCCTGAATATCTGAAGTTAGAGAAGGTTACCACCTAAATGGTGTAGTGAAGTTGAAGGTTGTCTCTTTCCCCTCTCACTAATGGGAAGAAGGGAGAAAATTTCTCATGTACTTCAAAGTAACATGAACTGTCACAAAATTTAAAATATTTCCTTAAATTAAAAAATCAGTTCCTAACTTATGTACCACTTCAGCAAGCCTATTAGAAGTAAATATTTTTTAAACCTACAGGCTCTGCATTCAAATGGATTTTATCTAAGCACATCATTAAACACAGTCACACTTGCTCAGGTACAGGCACCCCTAAGGAAATCAGAGGGCGTCAGAAAGACAGAGAAGAAAAACTACAAAATAAAACCAAATAATTTCTACTAAATACCTTGAATGAGAAAGGAATCCCTTTTAAAGCTAGAAGGATTCTTCCTATATAATTCTTCCGTTTGAATAAAGGGCAAGAGCAGAATCAATCTAACTTGTCATAAATGATATGAAAGAACAGAAATAGGTAAAACATTAACTTCTGGTGTACATTCTTTCATTTACAGGGTTTTGCACTGCAAATAACTGCAAAATGTTGTCAATTATAATAGCAAGTCAGTTCTAAGTAGGATGAATGTATTATATACATTATAGCATTGGATGGAACCATATGGATTTACGAAAGACCATACCTTCTAAAAGTTTGTCTCCTCCTCTTTAGCAATGGTGAACCTTAAGTTGTAAAGACAGTACACAGAAAGAGAAATAAAATACTGAACAGAAGAAAGATGAGCTCCAGTTTTCTTCTCTCAGGGAAACTTTAGATGATCAAGTCCTATGTATGATTTTACTATCAGTCACAACAGCAACTGCTAACTGTCTACTTCTTTTGCCAAATTGGAAACTATATTTTCATTATTTATATTACATTCAGGGAGAAAAATGAAGGTGACATTTGTGCTTGTATACTAAAAGTGAAATTTCTGAGTGCTAAGTTTGTAAATAAGAGGAAGGTTTCAACTTAAAAGATTTGAATTTCTTAAAGATTGTTTTAACTATGTGCTAAGTTGCTTGAGAAGATGTTTTCCTATTTTCATCATATTCTACATCTTGAAAATTACTGGTTTGCTCTGTCATTTTCTTTTTAGAGAATTGGTTGTTTCCCTATATTTTTGAAGGATGTGCCTGTAGCATGATTTCTTTCGCTTTTTCGGTTTAAATAACATATTTAATTAAAGGTTTCTAGAAATAAATCTTGCCAAGACTTCATTAGATTGTTAAATTCTGTGTTGTTACTCATGGTGAGACACATTGGGATTTTAATTGCCATTGCTAGACATTATATTCTTAAAAATGTATATTTTTTTGGTGTTTTAATAGATAAAATTATTTTAATACGTATGTAATAAATATCTTAGTGTGCTACATGTCAGGGACATGCTCAAGGTATATAGCATCCCTGGCGATGCAGTGAACTGAAACATTTTTCATTGCAGCAGCAAAGTTAATGATACGTATTCAAGCAACAACATAGATATTTAAAAAAAAAAAAAATCTCATATTAAATGATGTACTGCGAAGCAAAAGGCAGAAGAGAAAGTGTGTAGTGTTGCTTCTGGTCTTCTGCAGAAGCTGGATTAGGAAACACTGCCTCATACTTATTTAAATGTTAGCCTCCAGCAGGATGCATTTTGACCTCAGGTTGACTCCAGACTCACAAGCTAAAATGAACAGTTATGCAACTGAGAGTGGCTAAAATTAACCATACAAAACCCCAGAAGGCTGGGGTGAGGGTACCCAGAAACCATGCAACATTAAGGAATGGCATTAGCTTATTTCACTGACAGAACTGTCTTTCATTATTGCACTGTCAGTCTTTATTTTACTTGCAGACCATTATCTTTCAATTCCTTGGCATAACTTTCTACTTGTCAGCTCACTTATTGCAAAATACAATATTCTTTCCATTAGGGAGAAGTTGTTTAGCAAATGCCCAGAAGCCCTGCTTCAATTAAAAAAAAAAAAAATTAGAAAGGGAGGAATAAAATGACAAAACTGTAGCTAGGATTTTTCTTTGAAAGCTTCAAGCTTTTATTATTATTGGTATTCTGCTCTGTTGTTTCTCCAGTGAGAAAAGCAGAGTTCCTCAGCGAAAAAGCATACTGGGGAACTGATGGGAGGACACAAATGTAAGGAGGAGCAGATCCTCCCTTTCATATTTTTACCCTTTCCTGACCAGTGCAACATTAGTTGCAGGCAGGGAATGGCAGAGCTATTGCTCCCCAGCACCACTTACGAAAGGGTGAATTACTGCCCATAATAACCACCTTTGACTCTGGAAATTCCCAGTAAATGGGTTGAGGGTCTATAGCATATACTGAGAGTCCTTGTGTGGATTCTAGAATGACAAAAGGACAAAGATCATCAGATAATAACAGGTGACTCCTTTGAAACGTGTTGACATGTCAATGAGTAGTTTAGGAGTAAGGCAGTTATTGATGGTCCACTAAATAGTCCTTTCTTTTCTGAATAACCTGAGATTTGTCACATGTTTATGCAGGTGCTATGCTTCCATAGTCAGTAGCTGTGGCTTTTGGACTGAGACCTATATTTCCATGTTTGTCCTCAGAAATGGAAGTATTCAGCATAGTTTATTAAATAGTAATAGCATGAACTAATAAGAAAAACTGAAAGGCAGAAAAATAAAACATTGCAAATAAAAATGACTCTTTATGCAATCCACAGACTATGATATAAAAAAAAAATAATTTGGCATAAACCCCAAGTAGAACAGAATTATGATGTTAGAAAATGGGTCTAACTAACAAGCAATCTAGGGGAAGGAAATACTATTCTGTTCCCTGCTACTTTTAGATACCATAGCAGGAAGGATAAGCAACAGGATTTAGCAAGATTTGTTTTGATTTCGAACACCATACCTAACTTTCAGCCCCAGATCTTGTGTCACAGCTTTGTCACTGAGACTTATCCTGAGAGCCTGTCGGCTTTGCTAGAGTGGGGAAGTAAAAGCTTTATGAAAATGCTAGGGTGAGAAATAGACAGAAAAGACAAACATCAGTGTTACCTGCTTTCTTTTAGTTTTGAATAGCACTTGAAATATGTGTTATTTTAAATTTTTCAGTTAGATCTTCTTTACCTCTCCTTTCCATTTACTACAAATTTATTTTCTATTTTTCCTTCTTTCACCTTCAGTTTAATACAAGTCAGGCTTATCAAGGTAAGTCACAATCTTTTGAACAGTTCTCTGCACTGATGACCAGAGACACTGAAGAAAACACTCTTATTACAGGTCTCAGCTGACAAAATCTGTTATGTAGAAAGATGATGCCTTCAAGTTAACTCAGATGCAGAACAATACAATGCAGTACAGCAGAGCAAAACTGCAGAGCACAGAGGCAGAAACTGCAATTCCCTATGGTACGTCCACAACTCCCTTATCCATGGAAACTTTACTGCAGGAAACTTTACTGCTGCTTCACTGCAGCATACAGGTTGTGCTCCCTGGAAGATGTTGTGTAAAGGCTGGTCAAGACCTGAGTTGGGTTTGCTTTTCTCCAGCAATGAGAATCATAAAATTATGGAATACCGAGTTGGAAGAGACCTCAAAAGATCATATGGTTTAGCCTTTCTTGGTAAAAGCATGATCTAATCAAGATGGCCCAGCACACTGTAAAGCTGAATCTGTAGTGTCCAATGTTGGGGATCTTATGACAGGTCACCAGTTTGAAAAACAGCTATTTCCCACCACCCTCTGAATGTGGCCTGTCAGACATTTTCTCACACACCAAGCAGACCCCTTTCTCTAGAAGGAGGCTGTGGGAAACCATATTAAAAGCTTGGGAGAAGTACAGGTAGATTGCATCCACCACTCACCCCACATTAGCTGAACAGGTTACATTGTCATAGAAGGTGATCAGGTTTGTCAAGCATGATTTTCCCTTGGTGAGTCTGTGCTGTTTTTTCCAATCATGTGCTTCATTTAATTTGTGATAGCCCCCAGAAGCATTCATTCCGTAACTTTCATAGGTACTAAAGCAAGACTGATGTGCCTATAATTCTCCTGGATCCTCCTTTAAATCTTGTAGATGTGGGTGGCATTAGCCTTCTTCCAGTCTGCTAGGATGCTCCCCAATCTTAACGACTTCTCAAACATTATGAAAAGTGGCCTCACAATGATGTTAGCCAGCTCTGCCAACACCCTTGGCCAGGTATTGTGAGGGCCCATTGATTTGTAGGGTTTAAGCAACTTTAATAACCACTCTTCCTTCAGCAGCAGTAGAAGAGGTGGGTCTGTACCAACCTGGACTTCTGTTTCCAAGGACCCAACAGTACATGTTACAGGTAAGTCTGCTTTGGAAAAAGAAACTGTGTTGTCTATCTTTGCAATACTTCTGTTTGTATTGAATGTGCTTACAGGTTGCTGTCCACTCTGACAGTGACACTGAAACCAGACATTCTAGCTCGTTTCAGGTTTTAGCTATTTTTTATCTCCTCACCCAAAAGTAGTTGGTGTTCCCAGGGTCAGAAACAAGTCTTTGAACTAGGGCAGTAAAAGCTATGGAGAGAGGAAAGCAGTGTTAAAATAGAAAGTTTTGTTCTTCACATTTCAAATGTTAACTGTATTTTTAATATAGGGATTTTTATTTTGTTTGCTTGTATGTTTTGTTGTTGGTTGTTTTTTTGGGGGGCTGTTGTTCATTTTTTTCATTTTGCTTCTTTCCAAAAAATTTAAATTTTTTGTAATGGTCCTTATATGACAATACTTAAAAGACTATCTGCATAATCAAAGCTTTAAATCCCTCACATAGACTTTTGTGTGAAATGCAAGCACTTCCTAGAAGTATTAGTAAGCTGAAATTCACAAAATCCTCGACAAGACATTTTTTTCTGGTGTAGAAAATTATTAAATTACTGAAGTTCTGGCAGCATATTAATGTTTTGTGTAAAACACAAGGCACACCAGAAACCCAAGGACTATGCAAATTATAAAGGCAGGTGAGAAAAGTTTAAATTACATACTCTATGAGACAATTAGCAGATCAGGTATAACTTAAACATAGAAAGCATATGAGCAAACTATTTTTCTTTTCTCTTAATAATGTAGCTATGGTTAAAACTTCCCAAGTTCTCAATTTTAAGCTACCAAATATACCTAAGAAAGTAATACGAGACTGGTTAAAAATAAAATCATGACCAGTTTTTATACTACAAGGCAACAGATGGCAAAATCTACTTCAAACTATAAATTCCTTGTTCCAGGCCAGTAGTCGACTTATATTGCTGTCTGTCTAGAAGTGCTATATGCATCATAGCTAAAAGAGAAATTACTGAGGACATGATGTACAGTAGTGTGCTCACAAGCACCACCTGTAAAGAAAAAACACCAGGAGCTTGCTTTTCCTTGACTGAGAGTCTTTTGTCATTTCTAGAGCTAGCAAATAAGAGTCTATGAGATTTTATAGGAAGAGAACACTCAAATTAGGACTTTCTAGAGCTGCATTTTGTGGGAAGATCTAAATTCACAGCACCTTTGCTCTCCTGTTTATTGTCCTTGCTTGGAATATCAAAATGAATCTGCATTGGCATTTATTAAATATACTGGATAACTTGATGAAAAGGATAGTGTGACATAATGCGAATTTGAATTCAGAGACATAGAAAGTCCCTTGCAACCAAGTGTCCATGAGCATGTGCATGCACTCATGAAATTTTTTTTCCTTCACTAGGAAAAGGCTGAATGATATGCTCAATTCAAAGTATGCAAAATGAGAGGTAGGAAAAGGAAGAAGGATAAATTGGGATTAATTAATTTATGCATATTATTTATATATATATTAATGCATATTTATGTAAAAAGAAATATCTGTGTAGTCCAATAAATTTTACACATATTCCTGTTTAGAAAAGCTCAGTGAAGCATAACATTAAAGATTAATATTAAATAGAAATAATTAATGATCATTTTAATTTATTTATCCCTTTAGGAATACTGTCACATACTTCCAACATAAATGATTATACTTCTCGTTTCTTACCATTTGTTTCCTACTTTTTGTGATTGTAAAGTAAAGGTAAAGGTTTATTGAAATACTTTCTATTTTTTTTTTTATCTAGGTAGAAAACTAGTGCTGAAATATGCAGAGCACTTCAGAAAAATAATTGCATTGTTCTTTGAGCTCAGAATGAAGATGGATGACAGCTGTAAGTATATTAATTTTCAATAAAAGAAGTAAAGTAAAGGCTATGAAAGGAATTTTATAAATTTGCATGATTAACAGAAAATATTTCATAAAATGCACTTTAGTGTTCTTTTAGATTGATAAACAGGCTTTCTATTTTTTACACCTTTTCCAGTACTATCAAGGCTTTGAAAAGCAGTGAAGTTCACATTTTACAATCTTAAAAATTATCAGTTTTAAATGATTTTGGAAAAAGAAACAGCACAAAGTCCCAACAAATACTCTTTCCTGTGTGGTTATCTTTATGTCTGTGTATATACATGTGTTTGTGTTTGTGGGTGGTGGGTATGATTGTAACATTTGAGCTGACAACATCCCCTATAAAGATGTCTGGTGTTCTTTGAAATTGCTTATGACTTGGCCAAAACTGAGACGTTTAAATTGAAATTTTCCTTGGTATGTTTATGCATCAGACAGAATCTTATTTAAAACATTCAGACAAAATAGTTCAACTATTTCAGAGAATGAGATTAGGCAAAATATGTTTCTTTACCAGTGTTAAAGAACGTTAGAGAACTGTATTGCAAAAGCTGGAAGAGAACCCAGAAGCTGTTAATTATGCCTTCTCTCTTTGGCAGCTAGTAGCAGTAAAGCTGGCTGCTGAGTAAATGGTTCTTTTGCTTTCTGATCTACATAGATGAAAGTGGAATCTTTGCGACCATACAGGACCAGTGGTGCTGCAGGTTTGTTACATAAGTGTTGCAGTTGTGCAAAAAATGTTAAAATTATAGGTCAAGTGACAGAAGACAGCAACTGCTGAAACTCCCACCCATATATCTGCATTATGATGTCCCTATTAGATAATCATAACTTCTTTTTTTTTTATCTTTCCAAAAGACTTTTGCTTCATCCAGATATCAGTCATTCAATTAGCATATATTTGTTCTTTTCACTATGTAATGTGATGCAACATTGTTGGGTGATGTATCTCAGATCTTTAATTTATTAGATCAACTTTGAAAGCTGTCCAAAGGTGGTATATGAAGTTAAAACTTATTTGTATTCACAGTGAGGGTCCTTGTTGAATCTAGAAGCGCAGATGCTTGGAGTGCGCTCATTCTGGGTACCTTCTGGCATGCTCCTGGGCTGGACATCTCTCTGTTTAACCTTTGGAGCACTCTTGGCCCTTCCAGTCTCCCATACACATTGGTTATTCTACCTCCATTATAAAAAAGGAAACCTGTCAGGAAAACCTCTCATACCAGGGCTAGACCCAAATACTTGAACTTCTCAGTTGCCAAGGTTTATCAATTCCTGTGTCTAAGAATACACACAGGACAAGAGTATGAGTCCATAGCTCAGTGGCTGTAGGTATGGTCTGATAGAGCAGAAAGGTTATTTACCCACTTTAAGCTCCTAATACACAAGATGCTGGTGTTCCCTCTGTCATTTTTCTGACAGATGGATCTCCTTTTTGAAGGAGTCCTGCAAGTCTGAAATTACCATGACTCACCAGGGACAAGGACAGGCAACAGCCACCAAGAGCAGAAGGAAAGAACTGTGCTCAAACTTGTGTTTATGTGAAATGTAAGAGCAAGGCAACAAATAAAAAAACAATAACTTACATAAAAGCAATACATGTTGTTCCTGGCAAGGTCCTGAGAAAGACATCACAGGAGTATTAGACGAAAAAATACACTCCATAACTATGTGGACATCTAGAAACTGCTTAAAAATACACTGAAAACAGGTTCCTTATGGGGACCCAAATGACAGAGAAGGTCAGAGCTCATTTTGTGTTTAACATGAAAACCTAATCTGTTTCCCTAAATGTTGTTCCTGGTGCTGGATATGGGTTCCCAGTCTGAGGCAGATCCAGGTAGGACTCAGGTACAAGATGGTGCAAACTGCTTACAGGGATGCATAAAAGTGTGGAGTGGTTATAAGCAGCAACATACTCTTTCAGCATGTCAAACATGCTGCTCTCATAGCACCCTGACTCGCATATCAGGTCCTGGACTGTGGCTGATTAGAGACTTTGGTCCTAAAGACATAACAAAAGCTCCACAACAGGACAGAGTTATGCCATTTTGGCATTTTAGTCTCTGTGAAGTCTCAGTAATTTGAAGAGGCCCAGGATTATATTTCTGTTATGTATCAGATAACTGCTTAGAATGTATTCCTACACTACGAAAAGTATTGATATCTCAAGTAAAAAAATATTGGTCTAAAGACATTTTAGCCATATTCTGCATCTTAATATGATCCTTCAACATTCCTGGGCTGAGTTTCTTCTGCCGTGCATGGCAAAACTCTCAATCACTTCAGTCAAACCCCATAAGTAAATGGCTATGGCAGAGAAACTGCTCATCTTCCAAGGCAGTGAGAGATGATTACTGCCTTCCAGATGTGCTTGCATCAGTCATCACTACTAAGTCTGCAGCTGGCTTCTGGTTGATAAATTCATACATAACTCCCTACACAAACACTGAGACCCAACAGAAGCTGTCTGTACTGCTGTGTTTGTAAAACATGTCCTAATTAAACACCACAAAATCCACTGAGAGTTTTGTTGAGCAATCTATCAATTACCAAAAAGTAGTTATAGCTCTGTTTCAGACCATATTACTTCTTTTAATAGCTCTGCCTCCAACCAGGTGGGACAGCAGCATCCAATAAAGGCACATTTATCACTGAATCAGAGAGCCAGAGGATCAGTGGAGTTTTGGTTAGATAGGACCTTTAAAAATCATGTAGTCAAACTCCCTTGCAATGGGCAGTTACATCTTCAACTAGACCAGGTTGCTGAAAGCCCTGTCCAGCCTGACTTTGAATGCTTCCACATGTGGTGCATCTACCACCTGTTTGAGCAACATGTTTCAGTGTTTTTCCATCTTCATCATAGAAAATTTCATCCTTGTATCTAGTCTAAATCTACCCTCTATTAGTTTAAAACCATTATCCCTTGTCCTGTCACAACATAGCCCTACTAAAAAGTTTGTCTCCATTTTTCCCATAAGCCCCCTTTATATACTGAGAGAATGCAGTAAGGTGTCCCTGGAGCTGCCTTTTCTCCAGGTTGAACAGCCCCAACACTCTCATCCTGTCTTCATAGGAAAGGTGTTCGATTCCTCTGATAATGTTTTTGACCCTTTTCTGTACCTACTTTAACAGGTCCAGGTTCTTCTTATGTTGGGGGCCCCAGAGCTGGATGCGGTAATCCGGGTGGGGTCTTGCAATAGCAGAGTGGAGGGGCAGAATCATCTTCTTTGACCTGCTGGCCATCCTCTTTTGGATGCAGCTAAGGTACGCAAAGTATTTTCAAAATCTATTTGACACGTTATAAGACAAGTGTGCTTTCACTGGCAAGCATTTTAATACCAGAATAATAGTCACTATAAAAGGTTATCAGATAAACTTTGATAACCAGTACTTGCAACTGCAACAGTCCACTAGTGTTTACTTTTTATCTTGAGTTTAATACTGCTTGTTTTGAACTAAAAATATAAAGAGTGACTAATAAAAGACCATATTAGTTTCTTCAAAGTGTAAATTGATATGGTACAGATTAACTTAGCTGTGTCAACTGAGGGTTCAGGCTTGAGTTTAATGGGGTAGTGAGGGAATTTTCAGACCACATCAAAAGAAACTTATAATATCAAAATAACTGAAAATTCATAAGCAAATCTTATAAATTCTTTTGCTTTCTATAGAGCTCTTAAAATTCAGAGGGAAAGATAATGAAGGTAATGTATCTAAATACAGAGGACATTTATGACTGGAATCGAACCTGGTGAATTATTTTATTATTATATGTTATTCATCTTGCTGAAATGAATTCAAATCATTTTCTATTAAATTATTTTATATATTCCATATGTATAATGAATCTTTTCTAATGGATTTTTTATTCATTGACATAATGAATTGTCTTGTATTTCTTAGTAAGACTGCTGTTAAAAATACAGCTGTGTATATGTGCAGAATTATCTTTGTCCACATCCTGTATTCAATCCAGGATGCAATACATGCAATAGGCATTTAAAGAGTGGCACAGTACTTTAGAATCATAGAATCATTTAGGTTTCAAAAGCGCTCTAAGATCATTGCGTCCAACCATTAACTTACTACTGCCAAGTCCACCACTAAACCACGCTGCTAAATGCAATATCTACACGTTTTAAATACCTTGAGGAATGGTGACTCAATCACTTTCCTGGGCAGCCTGTTCCAATGCTTGATGACCATTAAAGTGAAGAAATTTTTCCTGATATCCAACCTGAATCTCCCCTGGTGCAACTTAAGCCCATTTCCTTTTGTTCTGCCACTTGTTACTTGGGAAAGCAGACTAACACCCACCTCGCTAGAACAAACTTTTAGGTTTTTTTAGTTGTAGAGAGTGAGAAGGTCTGTCCTGAGCCTCCTTTTGTCCAGGTTAAATCCCAGTTCTCTCAGATGCTCCTCATAAATCTTGCTATCTACACCCTTCGTCAGCTTTGTTGCCCTTCTTTGTGCATGAAGAGCAGTTTATTAGTGTCTACTAACGTTTGACAATGATAAAGGTCTGAATGTTTCTTTCACTTTATGAAAACAAAAAGAAGGCCAAACCACAAATATTCAGTCTGAGTATCAGGGTCTCAGCCTTCTGGAAAGACAAATATTATTGAAATTAGTCTGAAACAGACTCTCTTTACAGTCCTGAAAAGATATTAGAAATAGTTAACATTATCTTTCTCATCTCACAGTTGGAATCAATGAAACTTAATAGGCATACAGTACTTCAAGACTCAACTTGCAAGGCAAAATATATGCTCCTGACTTTTAATCAGCTATCAGAGTTTTGCAATCCTGAAAGCTGAACAATTTTCTTGTTCAGTAGAAAGTAGCAAACTGTGCCTTTTACAAATTACAGGCACCGTCAGAGAGAAGACAAGCTCTAAATAAGAGCACTTCTGCAAATGCAGCCGCCAGAAAAGCAAGTGAGGACTAAGGCTGAGTGAGGAAAACTGGAGAATATATTTTTTTTTTTTGTTAGTATGTGCATGTGTTGTGGTTTGAGGCTCTCAAACTCATGCAGTCACTCTCTCTCTCACTCCCCTCTCTTTCTTCCTCAGTCCCGGAGGAATGGGGAGGAGAATCAAAAGAATGCAACTCCCACAGGTTGAGATAAGAACAGTTTAGTAACTAAGGT
>JASSUY010027254.1:0-41010 GCA_032466535.1 Forpus xanthops | reverse complement strand
GGTGTCCCTGCCCATGGCAGGGGGGTTGGAATTAGATGATCTTAAGGTCCTTTCCAACCCTAACTATTCTATGATTCTATGAGTCTAAAAACCCCTACCCAAACAAACCCCTCCAACCTAAATTTGACGATGAAAGACCTCAGGTATGCCATTCCCATGAAAAATGTGAAAATGGAATTACAATCTCCCAGAAAATACTTTGAATGGCTATAGCCATGGCCAAGATGTGTTATGCTTCAAATAAGACCCCAGAAAAAAGTCGACTACTAGAAGCATACAGAAATTCAGGTCTGTCGCAAAGTGGCACTAGAAGCAAGTACTATGATTTTAATGGTCACAGGATTGTGCTCATTGCAAATAATACACAGCTAGTGTAAGTACTTTATATTAAGCAGAATACCTTTGGGGATAACTTGAAAAACTGGGGTATGGTGCTGTGAATGTAGATTTATTAATTAACATGAATACTATGTCCTACTTGTAAGCAGTTACATGTTTTGAATATTCTAAATTAGTCTTAAAGGAAAAGACTTATAGCTGGGGCCACAGAGATGGACAAATGACAAATTAAGAATGAAAATATAAATACATAACATAATAATGACTTGGATATGTGTGAATTGACTCCTAAAAAAACCCTATCTACACAAAAAAAAATCCAGCATACTGTCTATTCTCTAATCCACCTGGAGTTACATTCTAGTGTACGGACCCCACAGGATCAGGTGTTATCTGACATTGTAAAATTAATTTGGGGATCTATCTATATTTTCACAATATCTATATTGTGAAAATGCAGCATCCCTCAGGCAAAACCACGGGCTTTTCCACCCTCCTGGAAAACAGGAGCATCACCACAGTCACCTCCGAATCAGCTTCCCACACTTACCAACGCAGTCCTTTTTATTCCAGTGCAGTTTCTTTCCAGGTGGACAGACACATTCATAGCTCCCCATTGTATTAAGGCACCCATAGTCACAGCTACCATTGCTGATGCTGCACTCATCAATATCTGAAAATGTAATTAAAGTTGAGAAGAGTATTAACCACATGTACACATGTATGCTGTGCATTAAGATAGTATGTGCATAAGGATACCTGTTTCTGCTGTATCTTTTACATTTAAGTCTATATAAATATGCATAAATGCAGATAATACTCATGTCAAACAATTTTAGTACATAGGGCATGTATTTGTCCTCAGATGGATGTATAGCTCCTACCCTTTCAAGGATTTATGTGTATGATACAATTTACTTGCTAGGGCTTTTACATTGAAATTCTTGGAAGTACTCACAAGATACAAAACACACTCAAAGTCTCTGCAGCATCTGGACAATAATGTATATTGCATTATATGGAAAAATGTCAAAGGCATAAGCTTCTGTTAGATTAGATCTCTTTTGCATAACAGGGAGATAAATTCTCCATAGTGATTCACAGAGTTTGCTTTTAGAAATGATTAAGATGGAGAAAGAAACTGCATGTTTAATAGGAACCTAGCAGCTGAAGTGTTTGCTTAGTCTCCTACTCTTCAAATGAAAATGAAAGGTAAAAGCTTGCAGGAAGGTAAAGTAATTACTGGATAAGTTATCACTGATATTCTGCATAAAGTCTTTCAACTTTTGCTACATTAGAAAAGTATTTAGTCAATTTTGAGGTGTTCTCTTTTAGTCTATGCAATCAGCATTTATATACTGACGTGGCCAATCTCTCATCTCCTTTCTTCCACCACCAGAAAGAATGTTTATCTATCATGCTCAACAGGAGTTGTGCTGCCATGTACTTGCTTCTGGATTTTGTCCAGATGGCACAGGCCAAAACTGTCATATGGCACCAGTGAACTATCAGTTGCACATTGCTGCTCCAGAGTCTTTAATTCACTAATATAGCCATAACCTGAAAGCCCTTGTTATGAACTACAGTCCCATTATTTTAGGTACTGAACTAACCTCAATGACAAATGATTTTTGCCCTTTGAATGCAGCTATGTTCATCTGTTTGCTAAAACAGTAGCATTACTGTAATATTTTTACAAGGCACATAGGTTGTGCCATTTGACATACGCTGAAATGAGCTAGAATGACATCAAATCAACAGGAGATATACTGATTTTTTAATACTCTGGCTTAATGATAGGCCTCAAAATGTAACTGCAGAGGAAAACGATCAATGTGTCCAGCCATAAATGTTACCAGGCTGGGTGTCTACTTTTGCAAACCATGCCTAGATTCTAAGCTTGACCTCTGACTGCTGTGTGCTTGGCACTGTGTGAATCCGTATGGTTTGCACAAACCCAGCCTAAGTTCAAGCCAGTTCTCTCCAAGCCCCAATGTTCCAGCCCAGTGGTCCCGTCCGAAGCCAGAGCGTGAGGTACAGGTAGGAAGTGGGAACGATGAGTGATTGGCTCAAGCCCTTCACAGTTAACAAACGTGGACCCATACACATCAGGCAAGTTTTCCTCTGGCATCTTGGGGCACTTGATGAGAACATGGGAGTATTTACTGGGGTAGCAGCTGGAATCTAGAAATGTCTTTCTTCTTCTGATGCAAGATTTTAGCCCATGTGGTTATGTAAAAATCTAGAAAATATGGAGTATATGCAAAAAATAAACTGAGAAAGACACCCATATATGATGGGCACATTTCTGGACAATGTTATGATTTTTGGGTCAGAACTTCTGCAGGTCCTGGGTCAGCAGTTCCAAAAACGGACAAGAGAGATAGCCCCAGAAAAAAACCTTTTTTTCTGGGAAATTTCGTACATAGAGGTGATGCTTATGCTGAGTGTTCTCCACTTGTGAACCCAGACTTTGAAACACACATTTAGCCCACAGTGCTCCTGCCACTGCCCTCTGGCTGAACTGTTCAAACCCAAGCTCTTGCTGTTGGGTACCCCAGCCAAGAATCAAGCTCCTGAAGCAGCAGGCAAATTCCCCAAGGCATTGGATAGCCCTGCAGATTCTACTGACTTTCCTAAGGTCACTTAACAAGGCAATTTATACTGAAAGTAGGACTTTACATCAACAGGTGGCATAAGTGCTAGCACTGTCCTTCTAAAAGTTTCCCTAATGACACATGACTTTCATTACAAGAGATGCCATGAAGACACCAGACTGCAACAGGAGCTGTCCTTCAGCATGAAGGCCCAGAACAAGGACATTGCTGCGTAGTTTATTAATTACTAACAAACGGGAAGTGAGATGGAGAGAAAGCTTACTAAGAGGCAAGTTTGCACCAAACCTTTCTGAGGGTTCTCATTATTTTTCCCTAGTTTTGACTTCTGCTCAGTGCCACATGGCAGCCAGGGTAAGTTATTTGTTCCGCTGTAAATATCACTCTGCAGAGGCTGACTAAAACTAATGACAGGCCTGAACACCAAAGCTCAGGGTGGATTCAGAGCTGTGATTTGGATCTGCCTACTAAGGAAAAAAGCAGGCAGTTTGGATCTGGTCATGTTTTTGACAGTGGTTCAACACTGAGCACTTACAGTTAGAGTTTTGGTCCTACTTCAGTCTTATTTAAAACACTAAAGCTGAAGTAAGGCTGAAGATTATTTAAAGCCTGAGGTTAACCCCAGACTCTGAGGCTCTTCCTAAATTAAGACACATATTAAGCCATTAAGGAATTAACAGTAAAACTGAAAATCAGTCTCTCATACCCTGCATAGCACAGGTCCCCAAAACTTCCAGACTCTGCTTTTGCTTTCAGAACTGCCCTTAAGTGGAGTCTTTTCCCAAACTGTTTCCTCAGATGAACTATTTCTCTTCTTGCCTTACTCTACTATACAGTGCATTTCTTTTGTTACTTTTCCTGCTCTATACAAGAGATACCAGAACATACCACCTACCCTTTCTTCCAAAGAGGAGCCTGGCAGAGATATGATTAGCAGTGTGTCATGTTAACCCTACCAAATCAGGTGAACTCAACACTCAGATGGCAACGAGGGACTACCATCTGTTTCTGCTACATCACTTTGCATGCCAAAATTTGTAAACTTTGTAAAACCAACATCCTTCTTCTGTTCTCTTTGCTGGTCATGATTTGCGGCCTTCCTTCTGTAAATACAATTGTGACTAACCTCACTCCTGTGAAAGTATCAATTAGTATTCTGTGCTTGTAAACTCTATAATGAAGCTTACCCTGTACAGTGCAATGAACCCCAGCCACGAGGCTGCTTTGCAATGGTTGTGGAACAATGGCTGCATCCATGCATCTGTGCAGCAGTGGATGTAAGCACCACAGCTGCAGGCTTCTCATTTATACTGGGGCTACTACGTACCACCATCAAAGAATGCCAGGACATCGGTTTTTGATTATGTTCTTCTGAGAATTCAGCAAGATTGAGATGCTGAAAATTTTAGTCACGCAAAATAAAGCTAAAATAGCAAGCTCATGCTATTTTAGCTTTAACTCTATTGGTTTATCATCTTCAGTTCTAAAAGCTTCAGCTGAAAGAATATGTGGCTGAGTAAACAGTTCACGAATCAAACAAACACATAAGCAAAACTTGGTTTCCAAACCTCCGCAGTGTGTAAGTCCATACAAGGTGTAGCCTTTATGGCAGAGACATTCAAAGCTTCCAGGGTAATTGATGCAGGTGTGATCACAGGTCCTTTCAAAGGAACACTCGTCGATATCTACATTCACAGAAAAAGCATTAGGAAATTAGAATTCAGTTAAACTGAATGGCTGGAATTTCACATTCAGTTGCCACATCTTGTTACTGATAAAACATCATGTATCATCCCATGCAAAATCTGCATAAAATACCATTTTCGTTCCTCTAGTGCCTTATAAGGAAAGGCTGCGTGGTTCAGTTGATACGTTGGAGGGAAGGAATGCCATCCAGAGGAACCTTGACACGCTTGTGAAGTGGGCTGATGGCAACCTGATGAAGTTTAACCATGCCAAATACAAGATCCTACACCTGGGCTGGAGCAATCTCAGGCACAGCTACAGGCTGGGCAGAGAAGAGATTCAGAGTAGCTCTGTGGAGAAGGACTTGGGGGTCTTGGTCAATGCAGTGATAGGACAAGGGGTAACGGGTTCAAACTTAAACAGGGGAAGTTTAGAATGGATATTAGGAAGTAATTCTTTACTGTAAGGGTGGTGAGGCACTGGAATGGGTTGCCCAGGGAAGCTGTGAATGCTCCATCGCTGGCGGTGTTCAAGGCCAGGCTGGACATAGCCTTCGGTGGCATGGTTTAGTGGGAGGTGTCCCTGCCTATGGCAGGGGAGTTGGAACTAGATGATCTTAAGGTCCTTTCCAATCCTAACTCTTCTATGATTCTACGACTTGCAGGTACATGGAGAAGGGTAAAAGAGAACATAAACGAAACCATGAAAACCGTATTATACATGCTCACCATTAGATGGCAACCTTTAACTTCTGATCATCGTTACCCAGCCGGGGAATGAGGGTACGAAGGTTTTGAGGTGTTAATGGCACAACAGAAAAAAGTTTCGGGTTGGATTAAGTCATTCCCTCTTTCACTGACCATTCCTCTTCCATCCTGCCCACTAGGACAGGGAGCCTGCTCTGCCTGCGCAGACTGTACACACGGTTGCACATCCACAAGGGGGTAAGCACAATACCATCTGAGAACATGCCAGTATCAGGAACGGTGGGGCTGCACCTTTTTAGGTGCAGGAAATCTTAGTCCAAAGTCACATTCTACCTAATTCAAGAAAATTTGACCTCTTCCCCTTAAAAAGGTTAGGCATCTCTAATTATCACTGCTCACTAATGCAAAACCCTTATTTACATAGTCTCTTCCATCCAGCAGCCTATGAAGAAAGCAATTAACAGCACACTGCTTCAAAGGTAGTACAAAGGTTTTGCTGAGCAGGAGGACATAAAAGGTTTACTTGACAGCTGTCATGATGTAATGACTTGCTGTAAACCATTACACTAAAGGTACCTTAGATAGCAATGCATGCAAAATAACACTTTTGAGTGAATTTCATCCTAAAACAATTGTTTAAAAATCCTCTTCAGTGATTAATTTTCCCATTAAAAGGCCAGAGAAATGGATACAATGGCATTATTTGAGAGTGATTTCAACAAATCTCGTTCCTCCAGTATTCCTGAGGTATAAATGAATGAAGCAGTGTTTCTCTAATAACTTGCTCACTTTCTAAAGTAGCTTATTAAGAACATAATCTGAACAACACCATTACTATGTATAATTCGGACTTTTGTACTGTACATGCTTAGAAAGCTGAAAAATTTGCAAAACTTACCAATACTTAAGGGTATGCTACCCAATTCCTAGATCCAAGTATTATTTATATAGCTTTGATGTTTAATGAAACATAGTAGGGCTCATGCTGCTGTTAAAAATGCAAACACTTAACTTCAAGAACTAGAGAAATAAGACTTTGTGTATGTGTACAGAAACCCAAAATGTGTGTAAGAGTTTATGCACAAATTTGGAACGTTGTAAACAGCTATAATTATATGATCTCCAATTTAAAGTGTTTCAAAACATTCATGCAAAAGAGAATTCACAATGTGGAAACCAACTGTTCAGGCAAATGCATAACATAAAATGAAATACAAATTATGAACAAAAATCTATGCTATCCCGTTTTATGTGAGCATCACAATCACTTATTATGATCAAGTAGAAAAAGAGGAAAGAGGTTTTCTCTTTTTTACATCTATTTAATTTTTAATGCATTTTTTTATGCATTTAAAAATACTGAGTTCTGAAAGTAATTTCTTGTTAAGGTTTCCTTTATAGCCTTGAAATATGCAGCTTTTGAATACATATAAATGGCAAACTGTTTCAGTTTTCTCTAAATAAATACATAAAGTAAAATCATTTTGGAATGAACACTGCAGTTATGGTTTTAAAAGATTTTTAATGCCTAAGAAGCCAAATCATACAGCATCATTTCATTCATGTGTAACCTTGTGCCCTGTATGGTATTGCAGGAAATTTACAAAAGCAGTTAATTTTCTGGCCTCTGACTTACCTTGGAAGGCTCTTTTTCAAAAATAATTAAAGATTTCTCAATAGTGAAGTTATCCTATACTAGTTTAGGAGTGGGGTTTATGTGTTGCTTTCACACATACCACTTTGTGTTGTTACACATTATGGCTTAGGTTGTTACAGGTTTTTCTTTGCATTAAGAAAGATGCTTCTTTGCCTGTGGAAACAACGGCCTGTCTAATAACATCACCGGCTTGCCATGTAACAGACACTCAGAATGGACAAATGCATTTCTGTTGCACAAAATATTGGCTACTCATAAACTTATATTGCTTACACCGGCTGACAGAGGCACCAAAACAAACACTTTTATTATAATACAAAGACTGCTATTAAAAGCTTTTTAATCATTTAAGCCCCTCATCCCACCTCCTGCTGCTGTTCTCATGAATTCAACCTTCTGAATTCAGAATCTTGTTTGGCTGATTGAATGCGGAAAGCCTCCATGCAGATTCCTCCTTGCTCAACACGAAGTCCCTTGCCTCCTCTCCTCCTTGCCTGTGGATGGTAGAGTGAGGCTCTGCCCAAGGGACTGAGCTTTCCACAGCACCCTATCTGTAGAATCACCAGTCCCCTGAGGAATTCAGCACTGGACATAGAAAAGGGAAAAATATGCATCACATATTCTTCACTAGAAGAAACAGTGGTGTGATACTGGATGCTGAAATACTCTAACATTGTTTTCTTCTCTATACTGAAATCTGTGCTCTGGGCACTGCTATACCCTGGCTCCCAGAAACTTTGAAGTTGGCCCTCGCACCTTTGTGGTGCTTCACAATATTTCTGCATATTTATCCTGAAAGGATTTCCTTTTTATCAATAGGATAAGGAGTAACAGTTTTAAACTGACGGAGGGTAGATTTACACTAGATATGAGGAAGAAATTCTTCATTATGAGGGCGGTGAAAGACTCGTATGGGTTGCCCAGAGAAGCTGTGGCTGCCCCATCACTGGCAGTATTCAAGGACAGGTTGGACAGAGCTTGGAACAGCCTGGTTTAGTGGAAGATGTCCCTGCCCGTGGTATGGGGGCTGGAACTGGATAGTCTTTAAGGTCCCTTCCAACCCAACTATTCTATGATTCTTTTTCCCACCACCCTCAAGATACAGCTATATTGCATAAGAGATGAAGGAAAAAGAATTTAAAACCGGTTTCACCTACACAGCACTGGGCTTCAAATCTGTATTCAAATCCAAGTTATGAGCTTACTACATAACTGAGAAGGAACCTAGGTATTTAAATCTTGTCTCCTCTGTACAAACAATACTACACACAATCTACTACACACACATTATCTACTGAAAAAAAAAAAAAACAAAAAAACCAAAAAAAACCCAGAAACCCAAAAGCAGAGATGTGGCAGGTTACAGCTAGAGAACTGAGAACAAGTAATTTCTCTTTCAGTTTCATGGTCAATCCCCCACCCAACACATGCGCACAAACACACATTTTTTATTGGGTTGCTCTGAATTTCCCCCCTCCCAAACACCAAAAATAAATACTGAGAAATTAACTTTCTGGGTCTGAGGCACTCTTAAACCAATTTAAAGTTCTTTAAATTAAGGTTTTAAACTGTTTGAACATGAAAAGTCAAAATGTTCTGTTTTCGAGGAAATTCAGGGGAAAGCTACAACTTGAGGTCAAAGTTTTATTCTATTTTTAGTTGAATTTGGCATGAATTCACTAATAGTCCAAGCTGTCTCAGAACAATTCAGATTTGCTAATTCATTTATTTGGCATCAAACACGTTCTTTTTACTTTCACTTAGTCAAAAATTTGTATCACATTCCCCACTGTAATCACTGCACGTGACTCTGCCATTTCAGCATATTAAGAGATGTCTTCCCAGTTTAACTATTGGATGCTTACAAGAAGTCTGAAGCTAAACGCATCTCTGGCAGTACATGATTAGCTTCTTACCAGAGGCAGATTTTTCATCATTACTAATGATGAAAAAATGCCATGTAAATTCTAAGATAAGGACCTCCCTATCTCACAGCAGATGATGCAGTGGAGTGCTAAGTTCAGAGGCTAAAGCAGATGACCTCCAGAGGTCCATTTCAACTTCCACCACTGATTCATATGCATACTGGCATCCTCAGCCCTCTCTTAAAGGCACTCTTTTTATGGGGTCCTGTGCTGCGAAGACCTCTCCTTCCCGTCACTGTTTCCATGACATCAATAAAGCCCAACATTTCTTCTACCAATCTATGTTTTCATTTCTAAAGACAATGTTTCAACAGTGGAAGCACTCCTTTATTTTTGCTTAGAAGGGATTCTACTTGAAGAGATTGTTCAATGGTTTAATAAAAGAGCAGAATTTCCCTGTGTTATTCAGAGGAGTAATTATTGCCAGCAGTGGTCATGCCTGATAATATTTGCTTGGCTCTGTTCCTGTTAGGTCAAGTCAGCATTTGGATTTTATTTTTGATTTTTCAACCATACTTAGCATTTTCTTTTTCATTTCATGCTTTCATATATTAAATGATCCCATAAAGACCTTTATTTTTTTTGAATATAATGCTTGTTAGTGGGTGTCAGATTGTCAGTACTGGGACGTAAAATCTTCCATCTATCTCCAGAAGGGAGCTACCACAGATCAAATTTCTTCTAAGTTTCCTCAAACAGATGTCTCTCAAAGATGACCTGAGGGACTAGGGAAAAAGCATCTCATTTCTCTAATCATTCAAATCCCTGCCCTTTCCAGTGATGCTGCCAGGAGTCTCCCAATTACAGCAGCACCAATTGTTCTGGTGGTTTATGTGATGTGGACACTGACTCATTTGTGGATGTAGAGCGCAGGGCATGGAGAAGCCATCACACAGTAATGATTTTTGCTAAGTCTGAAACTGAGCTGGATTGCTACCGGCAGCTCCAAAGTGAAGGGCTCCTCTCTGTACTCTGTTCCCAGTCCTCAAACGCAGACCCCTGTATTCTTGATTGTCATTGCTTTCTTCTCTAAAATAAATTTCAGAGTAATTAAAATAAACCAATGACCAGGAAATTAACGTGTAATGGCATTTCCAAAAAAGCACTGGCCTTGCAAGCAAGCAGCTCAACATTAAATATATGCAGATGAGGCTGGTAAATAATAGCACTGGATTTTGAGATATGACTGCAAGCTGATGTAGACACTGCTATGACTCCATGACAAAATTCACTTGCAAAGAGGTACACCTGTGTTTTGGGCGTTGTGGTTATAGAACTGAACAATGCCCAGTTTGCCCAATCTCACATTAATATATTACTACAAAAGAAAGGACTTCCCCCTCTCTTTCTTCCTTTTGTTTGCTAATAACAAGTGAAAAAATTGGTTAGAGAAAACTAATGGTCACCACACAGCTTTTCTCTGAGACATACACTACTAGGTTAATTCATGAAACTGGGAACCTCCTTCCAAAACACAATGTTAATTGAATAAAATTGCTGCTTAAGTATTTTTTTATGTGGTCTGAAAATAAACATGTCCAAGGGGAGATCACTGCTATTTGATGATGCTATTTATGCTACAGAGAACATGACAGGAGGGGCTCAAAGACAACCAATAAAAGCTGTAACAGGGATGTGGGACAGAGTACAGGCTGTAATGGTTCTGGACACTATAAGCAAAGAACCTATCTTATATTTGATTTGTCTGTGTTCAATGAGGCAAGAGATGAAGCATAGACTAGATGATTGCATATACGCAAAAAATAAACTAAATTTAAATATACTATTTCAAATCAAAGTAAAATTGAAAATAAATACTTTGTGCTTAGAAATACAAAGTAAAATAAAAAGAAAGTATCTATCTCTACTATCAGTTCCTTCATCAACAGAAGTGACTCATGACACTGAATCCCTTAAAAAATGGTCACAGTATTACAGTAGTACTTAGAGGTGCTATCACAGTCATGAGTCCAGTTAGCTTAAGTATACCTCCATTATGGCAGCAAAGATTTATATATCTCCTAATTACTGGCCAGGATACCGTGAAGAACATCAGCATGGAATCTGTGGCTATCAGATTCATGTGTTAGTAGTGTTTGACCCCAGGCTGGAAGAGATGGCCCAGGTATCCCACTGCACTGTGCACAGCAATGCCACTGCTCAATACAGTGGGGTTATTTCCTCATGTGGCCACATCCTCCGAATGTACAATTCTACAATAGATAGTTCTATTTTGTCTGTCTCACATATGCTTGGATTATTTTTAAGCCCCAGGCCAAACGCAGACTCAGTATGGAGTACCCCACTCAACTGATCATGCATACAAGCCAAACTCAAGTCTAGTCAGAATGTTTTGTGTTCGTATTTCTCAGTTTCCAAGTTATCGGCTCCTCTGAGAAACAGAGCCTTTCCTTTTTCTCATTCATTAAGCACACATACATATAAACTCTAAAGGAGTGTTACACGATGTTTTTAAAATAAACACTAATGCTTTTTTATATGTATTTTGGCTGAATGTTATTTTCTGTCTACCCTCCTCCCCTCTGATTTCTGCAGGGAACTGATACCACCCATGTAATGCTGTTCACCTTACAGCCTAGTGAATGTGGTTCTCAAAAATATTTGACAGACATTAGGGAAACCACAGATCTTAATCTGAGTGGCTGCTGGACCATAGGGAATCATCATTCAAGCTATGTTCTCCAGCAAATGCTGATTTAAATTCACTATTGGGAAAGGTATTATTTTGCTACAGCAGCCATATGATGGGGTTTCCACCACATCTCATGTTTTCTGATCCACAGTGACTTACCCCTGTTCACAGTAAGTAAAAATGCGTCCTCCATCTGAGAACGTAACTCAAATATACATCCAACATTGACCAGAAGGAATGGCTTACAGCTAACTTCTCCTTATGTTTCAAAGTCTACAATAATAAAACCAACAAAGAGGAAGCACGGAAAGATGTAGTAATGTACAAACCTTTTACTTCATTACCTTCCCACTGAGTGCTTCTGGAGCAGGCTAACAAAAAAAGAAGCCATAACCGCAAACCTTTAAAAGTAATTGAAAAACCACTCCCATTTAGACTTACCACTGCACTACTGACTTGCAATCAAGTCAACTTGTTACTGAGACTTAATGATTAATAACATACTAATGACCTGCAGAAAAACAGATCTGGTATTAATTGTTATACTTTTAATGTGAAAGTAAGTGCCTAAACAGCACAGTCACATCTTGTATTTCAGAAATTTAAGTGGGAAACTGTCCATTATAACTAACAGTGACTCAGACCAGAGCATTTATTTATTTAAGAACTTTATTGCTCACAGTTAACTATGTGATTAGTGAAGACCAAATGTAGCACACTAATCATGGAATGAAAGACTTCTGAAGGAAATTGGTTCTGCTTGCAAGGAAATGTGTTTTTTATTAGAGATGATTTGTTCTTAGAATGCAAAGTGGTAGTAAAAGAAATAAATGTATATAAACTGCAAAAGAAACCTGCAAAATATACTTGAGACACAGGCAATAAAGAATTGGAAACCTGTGACTTATTATGTAAGCATCCAACAGAGGAGGTATTTTAAGGATTTAGCAGTACAAAATGAAATTACTATTACTCAGCTTCAGGGACAGGCACACAGTAGCAGTTAGTGACAAATTCTGCAGAATCTTTGCTTCCTACTCACTCTAATGTAGGTAACACCACTGTTCCATGCATTATTTAAACATGCTGCCACAGTTCAGCTCAGGAACAGAAATGTGCTTGTAACACATTAGAGCTAACCTACTTTCCCCAGACCAAAGCATTTATTTGTACCCTTGATTCCCTCACTCCAGACAGTATGTCTCTGATCTCTAGAAACAGATTTAGGCAGTAATACTACAAGCAGGTCCACGTCTTGTTCTACATGGAATCATAGACAGCAATGAGGACCTGCAGTGGCACCAGTGTCATGCAGATGTGCCTCCAGTCGCATTCCCACTGAAGGAATTTAGGCTCAATTTTGTTTCTGCTCTGCAACCCGCAGACAGCACTTGCTGCCCTGGAGAGCAGTACTTTCGAGCATGGAAGTGGCTTAACATGGACTTCAGTGATTACGACCCATTCCTTTCCCCAGGGTTCAACACACTGAAAAGTCTGCTTTCTTGCAAGCTACTTAGCAGCCTGAGCTTCTGCCACAGCAATGGGAGTCTCCACGGACCTTGCGCCTGCCAGCAATATCCCATCTGGCTAAGCAAGAAGTGCTCTGCCAAACATCCAAATGCCCAGAAAGATGCATCTAGGCCACTGATTTCTCCTCTCTCTGTGTGTTCTCACACTTCTGCCACATGCCTAAAGTTGAATTCTAACTTCAAAGTCTTAGAAGTGTAGATAGAAACTGGATGTTTATTTTAATAGAATGAGTATATTTAACACCAACAAGATGACTGTACTCATTTAGTATGACCTCTTGCAATGAAGCAGCCTTTAGCATTTTGGCTGGTAACCTCCAAAAGCATTCATTCCAGAAAGGACTGCCTAGGTCTCTCCTTGGACTGACCTCCAAGTCTTCTCCATCAGTTTATTTTGTAGAGTTCAAATTGGTGTGATCCTTTTTAATTGCCAAATTTGTTAAAGGCTGAATAATTTCTCTTAAAAGAGTGCAATGCATATCTGATCCTTCCAGGAATCAGCAAGTACCTCTTGATATATTTCTCATTTATTTTGTTGGGTCTGAGGTTACACACAAGAAAGCAGGATTCCAAGTAAGTAGTTCCCTTGGGCTTTATTAATTGCTATTGCTGGAGCAGCTCAGTTCAGAAGGCAGTAATTTTTCATTGGCCCCTTCAGTGGTTAGAAGAACTGCAGTAGTCAGACCCTTCTTTGATGCTATGCACCAAGGGGACAACTCTTAACACAGCAAACTCATCACCCTCATTAACATCAGAGCAACTGATTCCCCACTGTTTACCTAGAAGTTACAGCAAGCGGAACTGCCCTTGGGAAAAACAAGACAGTATATTTGCTAGAGTCTTTAAAGGTAAATGGCAGGTCATTTTCTTTATCTCTGCTATCAGACATTATCAAAAGAGACCAGTTGCACTTTCTGGGAACCACTGTGGTATCTCTGGGATTTGAAAACAGAAGGAAAGCAGGTTAAAAAATGAGTCTTGGCAATAAAATTGTAGGCTGAAACTGTTTGCTCCCTCTCCAGAGTAAACACAGTTCCTTCTTTAGGAACTCTTCCAAGGGAGTTTTATGTGATCTCAAGTACCAACAGATTAATTTTCCCTTCTCTTTTCAGTTTCTTTCAAAAATTCCCTATTTAATTTTCTTCCACACAAAGTTCACAAGCTCATTCTCTTCCACCAGCTTCCCTCAGGGCCTCCTCAGAGTCTGCAGAAATGGGGCTGCAGAATGATATCTTAATGCAGTAAATACCTATTCCCTATGTGTTCCCTGTGTGTTAACACATGTGCCAGGACAACTGACCACCATACATTCCTCTTGCTGTCAGCACTGTAGGGTCAATTCTGCTCCCAGTCAGTGAGTATGGTTTTGTTCTGCCTCATGCATCAGCCACAGAAGTATTTGCTTGCTTTTAGATCACCAGAAGCTTTGCCTAGGGGCTGGGGAGATTTACGGTTTTGGATGGAAACTGGAGAATTTGGCAATGTAAGCTGTGCAAAACTTAGCGGTTAACTTTGGGGTCTTTGGGGGTATCTTTGACTATAGTTGGTGGGTTTTGGCCCAAGGTATTTTACATTTCTATAATGAAATACATCATCATCACCATTATTATTACCTTATTATTTCTCTGCTGTTGTGCAAAGAAAAAGGTTTCCAACATTCTTCCCTGCAGTATTATGAAGGACCCCACCACCTTCTTTTTTTTTTGTTAGCAGCACCAAACTAAAAAACAGAATAATGGAGAGAATTACCTGATAAATTCCCTTTTGGCAGGTAATAATTTCTTCTAATTTTTTAAACATGGTTGTGCAAAACTACTTGCTAAATCTCAGTACTGCAAGGAGAGCTGGAGAACAGCAGTGGCAGCTTTTGTCCATGGGACTGCTGAGGAGGAAAAGGTGTCTGGCCTCGGAAGTGCCAAGCCAAGCTTCCCTCTTCCTCCATTTCTTCAGCTGAGCTGAACTGCTCAGCATTTCTGAATTTGGTCAGCTGTCCTAGCAGACAGAGGAATGAGAAAATCAATGTTGGATCCAGAGGCTTTCTGAGTGGCAGGCAGCAGTACATTGCATATCTAATGAGGTAAGTTTATTTCTTCTGTGCAGACACTTTGTCACTCACACCAGGAAACACATCCAGGACTCTCCCTAGCCTAATACTCCCTGATCCCTTTCACCATATTTCAACCAACCCTGCTATGGCTTCTCCCCTTGTTTGTGAAATCACTTGAGAGAAAACCTTAACCAACCTGGTGCTCGATTTAATGACCAACAGCATCAGATGTACGAGCTTCTGGAAGCAGGGAGAGGCCACAGATCTGAGCTGTAGCTGAGGGCAAATCACCTCCTGTGAGGCTGCACTCCAAGGCACCTATGTATTTGACTATGCAGCACCCTCTGTAAATCCTTTCTCTACAGACACCCACAGACTGAGCATCCATGTACTCTAAGAGAAGAAACCATGTGCTCTCAGATAGGGGAAGGGACAGAAAGGTAGAAGAATTCTCAGCTAGGGGAGTCTCTGCAGAGGGTTTGCAGAGAGACATGCCAGTCACCAGTGACAGCTCTGCAAATACTTTCAAATAGAAAAGTTTAAAAAAGAAAGGAATAATTTTGCAGGTAATAAAGTTTGCTGAATCTTTTATGGAGCACAACTCCCCCCTACTAACTAGACACAACAGCATATAATTAGTAAGCCTGCCCAAGGTCACAGACACAAAAGGAGCCAAGGGAGGTGTTCTATAAAGACATTTGGAAAGGAACATTAAAATCATTACTGGTATTTGGTATCAAGCACATCACTCTTAGCCTCACTATAAGTTCCTGGCAACTGCTCTCATCTTATTTTTTCTCTGTATCGTTATCCTTGTGAGTAATAATTGTTACTGAATTTCTAAAGGATTTTTAAAGGATTTTTGAAAGATTTAAAATGCACAGTAGGGATCTGAACCTGAGTAAAGCACCACTACCTTCTAAATACAACCGAAAATAATAGTACCAAAAATGCCTACATACATTTAACAATATTTCTCATTTTTAGAACTTACTACTCTTAGAATCAGTAGAAAATTAGTTGAGCTAAGCACTTTGTCAGATCACAGCTTTTTCCTAAGAGCTACAAAATCTACTCACTATTGCATCTGGAAGGGCAGCAACTGCCTGCTGAAAGGCCACGTGTCAAAGAAAGTCTAAGTACATTTGCAACTTTCCAGTGCTAGCAAATCAAAGAAAGGTCAGCATAGCTGTGATAAATGAAACCGACTTAAAAATATACCTGTGAATGCTTATTCGCAAATAATGAAAGTGCAACTACAGTCAGTGGTATTCATGGTAAGTCAAATCTGTCACAAATGCCAGTACCAACAAAGTTGTGGCACTGCATGTGGGCATCTGGATGTGTAGCTCTTCTCAGCGCCCTGTATGAGCACTTCAGGTGCACACATGCACTAACAAATGCATTGCTGGGCAGATGTGGGGGACCACCATCCCCAACACACCTCTGACATTCACTTTATTTGCTTCATAGCCTCCCCATATTATGTACAGATTGTCACAAGATTTTGAAACAAAATTATTTATGGTATGAAAATAAAAATCCTCTTGAGCCAATCTGCTTGTATTGGAACTTCTACATGGGACAGTTGGACACAATCGCTCAGTGGCAACAAAAGGGCCTCCAAGCTTCAAAGGCTGAATCTGCTGTGGTACAAGGTGAAAGACAAAAGGCTAAGCTTCTGAGTGATGAAGATTTTGAAACTGGAGACCGAAGTTCTGTCACTGCTTAGACTGCCTGTAGATTCCCCAGATACTACCTTTCTCTTAGATCCACACTTACCTGCCCTAGATCTTTCCCACCCCTCTCTATTACATGAGGGCTTTGTTGTGTGCAGGTTCCTTTATTAGGCTGAGGAACCCAGTAGGAGGCAATTGGCTTTGGCTCCTATTACGTTTATCCTCTTACCATTGTTTTGCTAGGACAATCTAAAATGCAATTAAAGTCAATACTTTCCCAATATTTTTAAAGAAAACAAAGTACTTTCATCAAAACATTGCCAAGATTGTGTAAGCAAACATGTATTCTTTTCCACAATCAATCATTTTTTCAAGGCAAAGGCAAGTTGAGTTATCTACTGCTATTACGGCAATAAACTGTGCTACTTCTTGAAGTGTTTTGTGTAGGAGAGGCATGTATCAAGAAAAGTGCCTTAAAAGAAACTTCAGGCAGGTTTGTTTTCCTACAAACATAAACATGTTTAGTAGCCTGCACTCTGCTCAAGCCACTATTTAGACAGCAAGTCTGTAAGAGCAGCTTAACAGCCTGATGAGACAACATAATAAAGGTTTTTACCCTCTCTGTGTCAAGCAGAGAATAGTTACTCTATCCTCCAATATATTTGATTTTTAGACATATTTCTGAAAAGAGGGAAATAGTCTCTTTGCTAAGGTACTTGTCTCCATCATCCATTAGTGGGAGCTGCTAGTGAGACTTTTTCTCTGAATCAAGACTTCTTGAAGGAACGAGGGACTAGCCTGGGTGAAAATGTGCCTAATGTTACTTGATGGTGATGAAAGAGTATGTACAACACCACAGTTTCAGTTTTCAACTGAAAACTCAAACGCAACACTTCAGCTCCCATGGACCTGACCACGTATTCCCAGCTTCCTTCAATCTCTTGCTGAAGTCAGTGGCCATTGAACAGATACAAGAATGACTGTTCACTGGCTCTACTTCAAAGGCTTGCTTTAAAAATTCTGCCTAGAAAGAGTAGCCTTCATGGAGTTGATGAACAGAAGGTATCCCTCCAAAAACATCAACAGAAATGTTTTGCAAGTATGCATCGAAAAACCTCCAGAAGATGCTCTTCCACTTCACTACCTCTTCATATTTGAGCTTAGATTTTTGTTTTCATGTCCTAAGGCCTCATCTCCAAGTTATCAAAACAAGTAGTAGCAGTTCATAACATAGATACTGGAAGAAAATAACATTGCTTTGCTTCAACAGGAGACTTGAAAGCCTGCTTTGAATTTGTTTTCATTAGAACAAAATAAACAAAACAGGGCACTTTAAGAGGCACAGAAAGGTAGATGCAAGCACAGGAAAATTAAACTCTTCTGAACATTTGGGATAGGGTTGTCATTTTATTGCAATTCTGTATAGCCCAGTATAAAGGATATCTGACCTTATTCAACCTGATTAAATAATTGGGTACAGCAATATGGCACCTCTATGTACACCACTGCAATAGTGGAAAATACATACACATATAGTGTTTCTCTGATTCTCTTTAAAAACAATTCCTACTGAATTACAGCTTTCAGCACTATTTATCAACAGATTATTGTTTGTGGAAGAATGCTACCTTCCAGCTCAAACTATTCCAAAGCTGACTCATATCCTGGTAATTCATTAATACATAACATGATTCTAATCCAGTAAAATCATTTTTGCACTATACACATCATAAATCCTGCAGCATCAACTGAAAAATATATCTCAAATTCTCTTTCTAAACACTAGTGGAACGTTTTGCTTGGCTTCCCACACACATCATCAAGGGGAGGGGGCCAGACAAAGCTGTAAAAAGCAATTTGATAGCAGTATACTTTGTGGAGTTTAACATATGAATATAAGAGCTACCATATTGAATGAGACCAGAGGTCAAACCAATCTACTGTCTTACAACAGTAGCCCGTCTCAAAAGCTGCATGGGAGAATAGAGGTGGAATAATCTCTCCCATCTGCCCTCCTCACATTAGGTCTCATCCCCTTAGAAATTGATTTAAAGCCTAGATTGCGAGGTTTAATATTCTTTTCAGGGAACAGCAAGCAAAGAAAATTCACCTTTAACTTATGATAACACTGTGTTGCAGAAAGGAGAACTGGAGGTGGGGGTATATATTTGTTTTCATGTTTCAGCAGACTTAATCGCTACAACCAACATGGGAGATACTATCACTTGGCAAACAAACTTGTACTGGCTAGAGCTGTTTTTACTTCATGCCTGGGGCATTTATTGTTTCTGGGTATGATCTTGCAACCCTTTTTTTCTCACAAAGGCAGCCTGTACCACTATTCACAATCTCAGTGACACCAAGAGTAAGCACCATGTGGAACAGAAAAGATTTGAGAAGTATTCATTTTATTGACAGTGTAACATGTTGCTTCCCAGCAGAGTATTTTTTAATCTGATGCTAGAAGCAATATGGTGCTTGTCAAAAGCAAGATATTTTTGTAAGGCTCAGTGACAAAGAATGCCTAAGAGAAAATCTACATAGGGAATAAACATCATCAGTGACAGGGAAATCATCCTGAATTTTCTTCTTATGATCTTGTCTGATTTCCACAATCAGCTCCCAATACCTCCTTCTCCAGTGCACCACCAAGTCTCACTGGTTCTTCAGCTGCACTGGGAGCTGAACCAGCACTGCTATTTATATACCAAGCGCCTACACAATTAAACATACTGGACCAGACTCAACTGGACTGGCTGAAAATCAGCCTATATCAAGTCAATGCATTTTATATCCTTACATCAGCACACCTATCTGACATTGATGAGTGTTTGAATTCAATAAGGCAAAATCACTCTCCTTCATGTTTATCACACAAATGAGTGTTCACAGAGGAATGGCTTGAGTCTCTTCAACCTTTTCTTGTTAATCACTCTACACTGACAATGTCTAACTGCATTCAAGTGGTATAGGAGAACAAAGACCAGCAGGTTGCCTTAGTGTGATGGCATTGTAACTCTGCTGCATATCGTAGCCTTCTCTCTGACATAAATGAAGCCCTGGGGAATTTCTCTGACTGCTGAAGACCTCAAATGCAAATGCAAACTCAGGCAGAAGTCACTGAGAGGACTTTTAAGCCTGCTTGCACCTCACTCCAGATAGCAAACAAGGTCTCTGGGATCCTTGATGCTATCTCCCCTGCAAGGACACGTAGCAGCGCCTTAATGGTTTGCTAATTCTCTCCCCCCCCTGACAGTTCAGTCCTGATCATGAGGGTAGCAATCTCAGTGAGAGGTCTGTGGGGGTACAGGTATAAATGTATTACACATTAAGAAAACAACCCACACAAAGCAGTAAAACTTCTGCTGTCCTCTTTATGTCTTACCTGGCTGTGAACCTGTATCTTATTGCTGCTTGAGAAGGAAGAGGAAGGCTAAATAATGTTACTTATATTGAACATTCTGTTCTTCTATGTATTTAATTGGAGAAGAAAAGAAAGAGAGGGGCAGACCAATAACAAAACTTTCTAATGTTTTTCAGTGGAAAGTTGGCCAAACTGTAATTCTGATGCATTGAATCTGAGGAGCCTGGGCCTCACCCATTGTCTTTTAAACTGACTTACATGAAGCATTAGTTCTAGCACTGATATGGATTAGCTGAAGGGTTTAATCAGTCTTTTTACTGCTGTATGGTGCAGCTGTACCCATTTAACATTTTTCACAGCTCACTGCCTCTAGGACTGCATCAGGGTATACTCAGCTATAACTCAGAGCAAGAAGAGTTAGAGGAGTAGCAGTAAGATAAAAAGATAGCTTGGCTTGGCTTGGAGAATGATTACATAAAATTCTCCTATCCTGCTAGTCCAAGAAATTTCCTCAGCATTTTAAAACTGTGACATAGGACATGGGATTCTCCCTGTCCTCTGTTTTCAGAGTCTGTAACGAGAGATAGAGGGACAGATGCTCCAGCCCTGACCTCTATCCATGCATTTAGTTAAGTAACCTAAGATGGGTGACTGTGTCCTACATGAATCAATGCAGGGGGTCTATCTTCATCCTGAGACCTTCATAAGGTAACGACTGCGACAAGGCCAGCTGCTTTACAGAGTTATGTGATCAAATGTGGGTGGGAGGTCACTGTCACGTAACCCAAGGGTGCAAATCCTCTTTGTCCTCCTTTTTATTTTTTAATTTGGTCACTCCACGTCAAAGACATCTAGGGTTTCAGTGCTGCTGGTGTGGATACACTAATTTAGTTGGGATTAAACTGGTGCTGTACAGCCACATTTATCATCAATGGCTCCATACAGAAAAGTATAGTGAGATCTTTGTAGCTAATCTTTGTGGGCTTCTTTAGGCCAAAAATAATTCCCACAAACACCTTCTATCTGTCCTTCTCTGTATGATTAATCCCTCATTTCATACCCATTTTCAAAATGGAGATACCATGCTGCGAGATTCAAATCCTGCCCTTGGAAGGCTAATAGTGAGCATTTTGTACAAAAAAGTGAAAAGGTGGGTATTATGAGAGGGGATTACATATCCAGTCACTATGGCAATGTTTCAAGACCAAGTCTGTAGGATCCTTGATTCATAGACAGTTACTGTATTTTTGAAGGTGCTATTTTTCTTTCTCTCATTCTGGAATGAATGAAGGCTTCTCTTGACAATTATGCATTGGAAGCCCTATGTAAAGCATCCCTTTAGCAGCAGATCCATCATAGGGTCAGCTAGGTCTAATCACATCAAATTCTCTGGAATGAAGACCTATTTGGCAGTAAAAAAAGATCAGTTTCTCATTTAACAGTATCACTTTAGGATTTTATGGATTATAGTTCTGTGGTGCAGTGCGTTAACACAGAAGGCCTGAGGCTGGGTTCAAATTGTATTTCAAGTCACAAGTGAAAACCAGCTGTGGATGGAAAGAGTTGGGATATATACCCTGTAAGACATTAGAAAGCTATCACAAAACCTGCTACACTCATCAAGTTTGCTCAGGGATAATCTGAGAAACAAAAAAACAGCTGAACAAGATTTGAGGTGTTTTGCAGGTCAGCACTGCAATATGCTGGCAGAGTTAGTAAGAAAAGCACCTCAATATCTGCTCATAGAATCTTTGGCTCTGGCTATCATTTCCAATTGCTCTGCATCATGAGAATTGAGGTTCTGACAAACACTTTGTCTGGAAGTGAAGCTGAGGAGAGAAGAAGCAGGGCTACACTGCGGCAAACAAGAAACACATTTGTTTTTAAAGACAGAAAGAAAAGTCCTCATACACAAATATGACAGTGGCTATACTCACATCTTTCTGTTGAATGAGAGGAAAAAAACCACCTCTAATCAGCTATATTTGGACTTCCACTGGATAGCTTTGTAGAGTTAAAAAACCCCAAACCTCTAGCAAAACGTGCTCACAGAAAATCACTAGAGGGAAAATTCAATATATCATGAACCTGTGGGGACAAGTTGTGTTTGGGATCTCCTGTTGTATAAACATGCATCACTGAATTTCCTTTGGACAGACACTGGCATTACCAACAGCAAACTATAAGGCCCTGTGTTCCACTGCCTAATTATAAAAGAGTCAATCACATTTCTTTAAAATCTGGTAGGAAGCTAGTGAAGAATAATCAACAGTGCAATAGGTTATTAACCAAAGCAAATAAAAAATGGTGTCACATACTGTGCATGAACATATGGCCTTAAAGAAGCCCCCAAAATGCCAGACAGCCCACGCAGGTATTCCACATGCCCCAGAGTTACTTTCGTCTGGTGGACAATCATCTCCTTTCACAGTGGCTGTATTAACTCATATGGTTGGTGGGAAAGGTACTTTGGGCATACTTCATTATGACTGAACACCATGTCTGTGAGATCTAGCAAACATCAAGCCCCACTTAAGCCTGCACTGGAGGCTGAATGATGCAAATGCCTTGAACTGCCCTTTGAAAAGATTTTAATACCTCAGTGTAGGACGATTTGACTCTATTTAAGACAGAGGTGGTGAGGGGCAGAGGATGAGAGTGTAGACTTATCAGGCCAAAGTATTACATGCTGCTCACTGGATGCTCCCACTAAAACCACATTTTTCATAATGTAACTTATCTTTCCAATTCTACCATTCCCTGAGGAGATTTACCACGAATTTGTGTGCTGTCTCCCCTTGTCTTGCTTCACAAAAGACAATTCCTGTCTCAGGAAGAGAAAATTATCTATGATAGAATTTCACACATTTTTCTGGGTGTTTAATGAAGCCTGAACTTGAGTGGAGCAGAGAGAGTGCTTATTGTTAATTTTTTTTTGAGATCACTGCACAGCAAACAGAAACTGAATAAGCAATTAAGTTAACTGGCTTTAAAACTCATATTGGCTGAGGATTAAGGTAATTATGTCTATGCTTACACACATTCATTGCAGCTTTAAACAGTCTTGCTTGCTGTTTTGCTGCTGATTTGTTTCTAAAACAAATCTGAGTTGTTGTCCTGCTGTTAATTACCTCAAAGGTTACAAACACAATCTCTCCTTGCTATAAATATAGCTATGTTATTTGTATTACATGCTCAAAAGAGATGCAGACCTCTTTTGCTAGGTTTATACAAACACATCCAACCATTTCTGCCTGTATCAAAGAATTTACAATACCTTAAGACTTGAGGGGTCTGTTAAAATAATACACAATAGATGGCTTTGGTATTGTCATACAGTGATTTCAGTGTCAAAGCAGAAAAAAATCTATTTTTAAGTTTGTGGGAAAAGAGAGACTGGGAAAGCAGTATCAGTCTCCACAGTATCACTGGCAGGGTCATGTGGATTCTTCACCTTCTGGGTTACAAGTAAGTTTCCTTTTAAAAGGTTGGAATGCAGGGGAAGGGAAAGGAAGGGAAATCCCCACACTCTCCTTGTCTAACAAGGAGCCACAGCATGTGAACCACTCCCCAGCAGAAGTAATCTGTGATTGACAATGGTATTCTTTGCAGCCAGGGCTAAAAATGGTTTAGTTGTAAACAGACAAATGCAGAGCATTTTGATGCCCTTTACATATGCAAAAGCTGCTTACACAAGCATGCTACATACTGGGCAGCTATCTAGTGGCACCAAGCAGGCAGCACACTTCAGAGTTCCCTAAAACCAATGGATTTTTCATATCAGCACAGGTATGAGCACAAACACAGGAGAAAACAAATATCTTGTAATGAGCAGATTTGCAGAGGGCAGATTCACAAAAACTGGAGGTTTATTTTCCAGGCAGTCCAGGCATTCATATGTGTGATCTTAGGCAAGCTGCTGTGTTTGGCTTCACCCTTTCTGCCTGATAAACTGAGAGAAATACTTGATTCTTCATGGAGAGGATGAATGTGTGTAAGGCACTCAGCATGAAGACACTGGAAGCTCTGCAAACAACCAAGAACAAAGTCTGAGACTCTAATACAATTTCCTTTCAATCTTAAAATTAGCTATGAGGTCAGGTAGGACAACCTCAGAATTTGACATGGAATATGATGGAACCTTTTTATTTAAACATGTAAAATTGACTTGCGCTGAAGTTAATGGTCATTTGAAGAAAGTTAAGCACCCACAGATGTATATTTTTCAACTGTTTGAAAAATGTTGCTTAACATGAACTGTATCTCTGTTGCTTTGTTCTTCCTCACTGATTTTTTTCTGGTGAATCAGACATAGTCACAGACTTATCCAGGGGTTCTGTAGGTGATAAAAGGGCAAGATTACCAGCCTTTTCCATGGCCAATTTGCCTAAGATTAGCAGAATCTGTTCCTTGATGTTAGCGATGAGCTCATTTGGAGATATGCTCCCTATGCACTACGAAGGCCACCTAAACTAAATAGGACTTGATCCCAAAACAATGTGGACTTCTATGTTAGGTCCTAAATGAGTATTTGGTAAACATGTTGATTTGTAAACAAAAGAAACTTTCCTTTTAAAAATGAAAACCAGAAAGAAGAAAATGTTGACAGCAAGATTTTAAGTCACAGAAACTCTATTATGAATCAAAACAACAGATGTAACACAAACAACAGCATCTTTTATAAATACAAATTAGACTTTTCTATTTCATGCATTGGAAACACTAATATGCCCCAAATAATTTTCTCTGAATACCTCAGTAATGCTCTATGGTCAGTGTTGACATGCTGTTATCAAGAAAACCCATGGGTTATTTGTATTCCAGCAGTCACTAACCCCAAACCACATTTTTTTTTTGTCAGACCTGATATTAATCATAGAATCATAGAATAGTTAGGGTTGGAAAGGAACTTAAGATCATCTAGTTCCAACCCCCTTGCCATGGGCAGGGACACCTCCCACTAAACTGTGCAACCCATGCCTCTGTCCAACCCGGCCTTGAACACCGCCAGGGATGGAGCATTCATAATTTCCCTCAGCAACCCATTCCAGTGCCTCACCATCCTTACAGTAAAGAATTTTTTTCTCATATCCAATCTAAACTTCCACTGTTTAAGTTTTAACCCATTGCCCCTTGTCCTATCACTACAGTCCCCCATGAAGAGTCCCTCCCCAGCATCCCTATAGGCCCCTTAATAACTAACTATACTTTTTTTGCAGCAGAAGAAGCAAAGTGAAATCACCTGCACTTTGCTTCTTCACAGTGAATCGTTAGTGATTTCTTGATCCATATTCACTTTCCTTCTTTCTTTATTAGCAGGCCTACGAACTGCATTATCACCTTAAGCACCAGAGAGGAACTAAATTATCACAGTGCTCTCTCCACAAAGCAGGCAATATACAGTGTTTGCTGTAATCATTATCTGGGCCCAAACACCTCAGATTTCAAACAGGAAATAACTATGTCTTTCTCATTTCATGCTATGAAGAACCAGTGTTTCTGGGACTGCAGGAACTTCTCCAGGTCAAAAATTCTCTGGATTTGCACTTACCTTTACTGCAACAGATAAGCTATAACTGATGAATCAAAGTTACCTTGTAGAAGCAGAGTGCCTGCCCTTGCTCACTGACAATGGGAAAAGTAGAACAGCCAGATTATATTTCCATGTCTGATCACATGAGGGAGAGGAGAAGCTCAGCTACTGCTTCATTCCTTTCACAGTGTGCCCTGTTACTGGAGAATGACTCGTTCTGCATAGCCCAGGCCCATGAAGAAACAAAACTCCATTGAACAGCATTTACAGAGCTGCTTCTGTTTCCCATTATCACAGTAGATATCTATTTATTTATAGGTAGCTTTCAAAGACTAAGACTTTGCATAATGAACAAATAAATTTTGCACCAAGTCTGGCCTAACAAGAATACAGGGCTTGACTTTTCTCTCGCCTGTTTTGCACTGGTGTAATTACACTTACTTCAGTGGTGAAATCTCTGACACCACAGTGGGAGCATGTCAGAACATGACATTCATGAACCATAAAGTATTTCTAACTATCTCGAAATACATCATGAAGGGAATGCTTCTTTTTAACATTTTGTCCCTATTTTCAGCAGGTACGTCAAAACCTAACAACTTACCCTTGTTTGACATGATCCTACAGTGTTATTTCTGCCTAGTCATATACACTAACTGTGCCATTCTCCACTCTTCCCATCCTGTTCCAGCTTGAAAATAACCTTGCACTGACTCCTTTGTGTCTAAGCCACACTTAGGGTGGAGTAGGCTTTTCAGATGATGGAAGTCAATAGTTTGTAGGTGAGGGTTAAAGGGAGAATAGCGTTGGGAGACATTATTGTGGGGATCTGTTACAGACCTCCTGATCAAGAGGACTCTGTGGGTGAAGCACTCTACAGACAGATAGGAGCAGCCTCATGCTCACAGGCTCTTGTTCTCATGGGGGACTTCAACCACCCTGGTATCTGTTGGAAGGATGGTATGGTCCAGCACAAGCAATCCATGAAGTTCCTCGATTGTATGTAAGACCTAAAAAGGAGAGGTGCCATGCTTGACCTCGTGGTCACCAACAGAGAAGGGCTTGTTGGAAATGTGATGCTCCAGGGCAGCATTGGTTGCAGTGATTATGAGATGGTCAAATTCGAGATCCTCAGGACAGTGAGAAGAGTGTGCAGCAAACTCACTGCCCTGGACTTCAAGAGAGCAGACTTTGGCCTCTTCAGAACCTGGTCAGTAAGATTCCATGGGATACAGCCCTAGAGGGAAGGGAGGCCCAAGACCGTTGGTTGATACTCAAGGATCACCCACTAGAAGCTCAGGAGTGTTGTGTCCGAACTAGAAGGAAGTGCAGCAGGAGGGCCAGGAGACCTCCTTGAATGGATAAGGAGCTGCTGAGGAAAATTCAAAGGAGAAAAGAGGCTCATAAAGGGCGGAAGCAAGGACAGGCAGCCTGGGAAGAATACAGGGATGTCCGGGAAGCAAGGGACCAGGTTAGGAAAGCTAAGGCCCACTTAGAACTAAACTTGGCTAGGGATGTGAAAGATAACATGATGGGATTCTACAGGTACACTGCAAACAAAAGACAGACTAGGAACAATGTAGGCCCTCTATGAAAGCTGTCAGAAGAACTGGCTACCCTGGATTTGGAGAAGGCTGAGGTTCTTAATGACTTCTTTGCCTCAGTCTTCACTGGCAAATGCTCTGACCATACCACCCAAGTTTTGGAAGGCAGATGCAGGGACTGTGAAAATGAAGACCCTGGGCCCACTGTAGGAGAGGATCTGGTTTGAGACCATCATAGGAACCTGAACTTGCACAAGTCCATGGGACCTGATGAAATCCATTTGCTGCTCCTGAAGGAGCTGGCAGATGAAGTTGCTAAGCCACTGTCCATCATATTTGAAAAATCATGGCAGACAGGTGAAGTTCCAGATGAGTGGAAAAAGGGAAATATAACCCCCATTTTCAAGAAGGGGAAAATGGATGAGCCCGGGAACTACAGACCAGTCACCTCTGTGCCTGGCAATCCTCCTGAAAGGCATGCTAAGGTCAGTGAAAAACAAGGTGCTTGGTGACAGCCAGTATGGCTTCACTAGGGTGAAACCCTGCCTGACCAATTTGATGGCCTTCTATGATGGGGCTACGGAACTGATGGACAGGGGTAGAGCAGTTGATGTCATCTACCTGGACTTGCGCAAAGCATTTGACACTGTCCCACACGATATCTTTATCTCTAAATTGGACAGACATCAATTTGATAGGTGGACCACATGGTGGATAAAGAACTGGCCAGATGGTTGCATGCAAAGAGTTGGCAGATGGAGACCAGTAACAAGTGGTGTTCACCAGGGATCGGTGCTGGGACCGGTGTTGTTCAACATCTTTGTCAGTGACATGGACAGTGGGACTGAGTGTGCCCTCAGCAAGTTTGCCAATGACACGAACCTATGTGGTTCAGTTGATAGGTTGGAGGGAAGGAATGCCATCCAGAGAGACCTTGACACGCTTGTGAGGTGGGCTGATGCCAGTGTTATGGAGCTTAACCATGCCAACTTCAAGGTCCTACACCTGGTCGGAGCAATCCCAGGCACAGCTACAGGTTGGGCAGAGAAGAGATTCAGAGTAGCCCTGCAGAGGACTTGGGGGTGTTGGTTGATGAGAAAATGAACATGAGGTGGCAGTATGCTCTTGCAGCCCAGAAAGTCAACCCTATCCTGGGCTGCATCAAAAGCAGCATGACCAGCAGGTTGGAGGTGATCCTGCCCCTCTACTCTGCTCTTGTGAGACTTCACTTGGAGTACTGTGTGCAGTTCTGGTGTCCTCAACATAAAAACAACATGGAATTGTTGGAACAAGTCCAGAGGAGGGCCATGAGGATGATGAGGGGACTGGAGCACATCCCTTATGAAGATAGGCTGAGAAAGTTGGAGCTGTTCAGCCTGGAGAAGAGAAGGCTGTGTGGAGACCTTCCAGTACCTTAAGGGGGCCTATAGGGATACTGGGGAGGGTCTCTTCATTAGGGATTGTAGTGATAGGGGTAGCGGGTTCAAACTTAAACAGTGGAAGTTTAGAGTGGATATAAGGAAGAAATTCATTACTGTAAGGGTGGTGAGGCATTGGAATGGGTTGCCTAGGGAAGTTTGAACGCTCCATTACCAGGTTGGACAGAGCCTTGGGTAGCATGGTTTAGTGGGAGGTGTTCCTGTCCATAGCGGGGGGTTGGAGCTAGATGATCTTACGGTCCTTTCCAACCCTAACTATTCTATGATTCTATGGTTCTAAGTACCAATGAGATGCAATGGAAAAATATTTTTACCTTGGTTTCTCTTTTGTTGATGGACAAAGAAGTTCTAAAATACTAATGCTTTTTTGGACTGCAAAACTTTTATATGTTTAAAACCCATGCAAATAATTATGTATTGATAAAGAGGCAATTTCTGAACATAATTTTATTAGAATACATCCTCCTTCCCCTTCTCTCTCTACTGGTGCATGCTCGTCTCTCTAGCCTTTTCTAGGAGGCTTTTAAAGAGTAAAGTTACAGAGCTTAAATGCTTAAAGTATCATTTCTCCAAAGGTACACAGTCAGAACTTAAGTTTGAAATGGTTATGCACTTAATTAGTCATAGAATATAGAACATCACATGACTTAGATAACAAATTATGACACACAGATCAAACAATATAAACAACACTTCATTCGAATTCTCACAGAACACTTCCATTATCCATCCATAAACAGATTCTGTCAGGCAAAGGTGGTTTCACAAATTAGATTTTTTTTTTTTTTTTTTCAGTTTAAATGTTGCAAATGCTCCATTCCAGTAAATTACTCTAAATGACTCTGGTGTAAGATAAGCCTCTGTCCCATTCAGATCATAGCAATTTAGATGATTTGCATGGAAGGCTCTTTGCCTCAGGCTACTCCACTCTACCACACAGATTTTCACTCTTCAACAGGACATTGGCATTCCTACTACTATAAACACTGAAACAAGACATTTCCAAAAATCTTCTAAACCCATCACAGAAAATGGAAATCTAGTAGGTTTTTTCTAACTTTCTGTCCTATGACAGTATAATTAAAACCTGTAGCATAAATGACTTAATTAAAAAAACCCCAAATCCGCTGAAAAGAACAACCTCATTATAGAAGAGGTAAAAGAAATGAAGTATTACCTTGGCAGGTTCGTTCATCTGTGAGTAGTTTATAGCCTTTCTGGCAGCTACACTCAAAGCTGCCAACTGTGTTTCGGCAGAAATGGTCACAGCCACCATTGTTTACCAGGCACTCATCAATATCTGCAAAGAATGAATGAGCAAAAATTGAGTTCACTACAGCAATTCAGTAGTTCAGGGCAGGAGTACAGAAATTTACTCAGATCCCCAAGAAGGCTGTTGGCCCTCTTAGAATTCAGGTTTGTCAGATGTATCCCTTCCCAAAACTTTCTCTCAAGGCTTACAAAACAGCTATGGGCTAAATTGTTCTGGAGGCAGAGAGATTTCTCTCACAACTGGAACTGCTAGATGACCCAAATTGAGACACTTTGATGTTAAAGAACATTTAAAGAAGCTTCTTTGTAGATGTAGCGGTCTGCTTAACAGAAGACTTCAGCCTGTGTAAGATGTGAATCCCATGCCTTATATAGGAACTATCAAAACCTAAGAACACATGAAAAACTGAAATAATAACAAAGTAAAACATACATGAATTCTGAAAATACTTCCATTATCCCTATATAAACATATATGGGAGCATATTTTTTTTTTAATTAGCATTATATGCTGTTTTTTCCATTATGAATCCAAAGTCACTAAATACACATTTTCATGTGTCTTACTTTCTTGATTTGGTATAACAGAAGAGGAACTGCAAGCGCATGTGAAATGTTGCTTTTTCAGTTGTTCTGAATCCATACATATATACGTATGAAGGATGAGATCAATGGCTCTTTCTTTACATAATGATTATGAAGAGCATTGATGAACTTGATAAGACCTCTGTTCTGAATTTAAGACTGGTGATTCTGCTTCCTCCACCTTATAACTTCTCCCAAAGGTGTTGAAGAACTGGAATGATCAGTCCCTTTTCCAACCAACAAAACCTTGTGCAGTAAGTATATAACAGGTTGCAGAACCTCATTTAAAATACAGGGCATCTTTCCATCCTCTGTCACTTATAAAACCATGGATCCACATTCATTTGAAAGAGAAAAAAAAATGATGTTGGCTTCTTCTTTTTTATTTTTTTTTTCTATGTGAGGGTTTTTTTGTGTTCTTTTTTTGTTTCTTTTTTTTTTTTTAATATCAGGAGAAGGACAGTGCAAAATCAGTTCTTTTTAGGGGTGCATACAGTTAAGAAGTAATATGATATAAAGCCTTGGCTACCCACTTCTGAAGTGAAAATAAGATCTTTCAGAAAAATCAAGTGGAGAGTGATGTTTCCTATTGAGAAGCCTCTTGCTGTAAGAGTTTTGAAACTCTGAGGTAACAGCTGGCCATATAAAAAGCAAAGTTTGCAGAATGAAAAATCAGGTGCCAAAAGAGCTAATATGAGGAGACAGAAATTCACCAAACACAGCATAATGCTGGTGAATGAAGGGTGCATTTCAAAATTATTTGAATTCGGGATTACTTTTAATGGCTGTCATTCATTTTTGAAAATGTATTATTACTGACGTGGGAGAGTAGTATGGCTCTTACCATGTTTCTGCATGTAAAATATAAAGAGAAGCAGAAGAAGCAAGGAGGTAAATCTAGACATTCAATAGGTAAAAGGCAAATTCAGCCATCTCTTCTAAAAGGCACTTTGCTTCACTGACATTAACAGAAATATCCTCAGGAGACCATACTACTCAAATAAGCAAGAACAATGTGTATTGTTACAAAGGTTTGCTTATGAGTTGCATATGTGCAAAGAGAAAGCAAATTTGCTCTGAGACTCTCTGAACTAATACTTCTTATTACTTTTGTGTCTAGCTTTGCAGAGGAGTGGCTTTTGCACTCAGTCCTATTAAAAGCATGAGGGTAAAACGGTAGGTAGCAGCTGTGGTAGTATTACGCCTTGAGTGCTTTGCACAAAGACAGCTGAAATCTTTATGTCCCGGGTAACAAAGTTCTCAAACTGATCTGAAACCAGCACTTGTGTTTGTTTTCTAGTCCTCAGTTTTGGCAATCAAGCTAGCCAAGAACCTTAGGCTCTCAATCTCAGAAATCTGGCGAAGAGCACACTGAGGGTTGCTATATATCATACCATGAGACTTGAGGGAGCAACCTACTTGGTTTCAGCTTTGACCACCAGTACAGATCTTGACCTGTCAGTGGCTTCAGTCACAAGACTTTGCCCAGTTCTGCAGGCTGGCATTTCCATTGGTAGAAGTGATTCCTCCCAGCCGCTGTACTTGCAACTGGCACTGCCCTGCAGGTCTTATGGTGGATTACAACAGTTCCATGCTTTTGCACAGCGCAGGTGTACCTAAGTACCTGACAAAACTGCTGGACAAATGGAACTGTGAATTAAAATTATTAATATATTATGCATCATAAACACACAGCACAGTCATCCATCATGAAGAAGGTATCTTTTACCCATGATAAAAACAACATGACCTTTGGGCTACTCTGCTGCCTGAGACTGCTTGGAGCAGAAATTACCTGCAGCCTGTCAAACACCATCTTGAAGTAAGGATTGACGTTTTAAATGATGGCCTCTGGATTTCACATATTAAATTCAAAATTCCAGTCTTTCTTTTCAGGGTGTCTGAAGACCGTAAGTGACAAAAATGAAACCCTCCTGGCTTCAGAGGGTAGATATGAAGCTGTTAATCATTGTTATTCCACTGACAAGGCAGAGCATCTGCTTTACACTAGCAGTTCTTTGGAATATTTTGAACCAGGAATATTCTGAACTGGGTAAAAGTTGGGAGAGTCCATAGGAAAAGAAAGTACTGATTCATTTCTTCTAGCTGGAAAACATGATGTGGCCTTTTGAAACCAGGACCATCAAAAAAGAATAGAGGTCAAAACTGTTAGCTGCAAAAACATTCTAAATAACACAAACAGTGCCAATGTCTCTCCTTTCACTGTATTTCTTTCCATAGCCATAGCGAGACTGACAAGGCATATAAAAATTATTTCACTCTATGGAGAGCAGTGCATCATTGGAAGAGAACAGTATCCAACCGTATCATGTCTAACTGGTTCACAGAAATTGCACCAAGTCTATATCCCCACTATTTTTCTTTCCACAGCTATAAATAATTCTTGCTATGAGCCATGTGAAAATAAATTATTCCACTGTGTAAGAAGGTGAGGCCCCATTTATCTTTAAACTGACCGGTACCCAACTTTGTCAAGTGCCTGTTTGAACTTCACAGAGAGTATGTATGTCTGCCTATCAAATAGGAAAGAAAAACAGTGGAAACCATCATGGTGTCTCTTCCAGCTTTGAATGATTTGGTCAAATATCCCTGTACTATTATTAGGACTGTCTGTGGAGGAGACGTAAACCTAGTGTCTTCAAACATACTTCTCAAGTGGATCCTTTTCAACTGATGATGCAAGTTGCAGAAGAATGGCTCAAACTTTCCACACTGCTCTGCTCCCCTGTATCTCCAGGAATGCAAAAGTATATAAAGAACTGTATTTCTCCATGGGGGATTGCACATCAAATGCCCTGGTCATTAAGTGTTCAGACAATGTGCTGGTCATTTCAGACTAGAATGTCTGATGGGCTTTCAGTGCATTAGCAATGAAATCCCAAAGGATTTCTCTTAATGCAATAATCAATATTGTTAAATGATAACTTGCTCATACAAGCTGCCTATCTGGCACAAATACCAACTGATGTGCCCAGCACAAATGGGACACATGCAGAAATGGAAAGCACAGGCTAATGAAAAACCATAGAAGCACTAAAATGTACTAGTCAAAATAGCAGGTGAAGGTATAGTGTTAACAGGCAACTAAGTACTCAAGCCTCCCATTAGCCCTGCAAATGGTTCACTCCTTGACATGCAATTGAAAAAAAAACCAAAAGCAAACATAGGATTTGCACAAAAGTAGCTAAAATTTTCTTACATTTTTCATGTATTGCAGAAAAAAGCAATTGTAAATATTAGTCTGGAGATGGAACTCGGCAACACCATCACAAAAGCTGTGGACCCATCTGAACCCAGAAACAAACCCTGACTTGTCCTGCTGTTCACAAAGGGTGGAGAAGTCCCACTTCAGATTCCATGACTTGCTGTCATCTCTGTGTGCATTGTTAAATGTAAGTCCAGGCTTGCAGCAAATCTTATAAGCAAAGGCCTGGCATCAAGACAGTCACTGTGGTGAAGTTAAGCACGACTACTCTCTGGATCCACTTATGTGACCCTAGAGCCTTGTGGAATTTGCTAGTAAATCACAGTTTCGGCACATAGATCCAAGTACTCTTTTTAAACATCCTTTCTTTGTAGTTACCTTGCAAAGCTCTCCATGTTCTTTTTGACACTCAAAAGCTAATTTTAGAAGAATAGAATGGGTAATAATTTTAGAAGGAGGAATAAATAAAATGTTTCTGAAATAAGTTATCCTAAGTTTTTTGAACATCTCAAAATATGAGAGAGGCAGTGGAATCAGTGTAAAATACAACCTCTCTAAATAAAGGAACAGAAACTCAGTTGCTTTATGATATGTTGCATAGCCACAACCTGACTTGTAGAAACAGGCAGTCCATTATTTTTCTTTTCATGTCCTTGTGAATATTAAAGGGAATGACTGTTCCTGTTCTACTTGCGCATATTTAAGCTCTGCTCAGAGTAATTCACATTTGGTATGTGAGCACATGTGTGTGCAAGTATGAGTATACACTTACAAAGATTTGCCTTGCTGCACACAAGTCAGAAAACAAATTAAAAAGTAGAGATTTTACACAACTTAGAACTTAATATTTCACATAAGCTGCTTAAAGGCAGCTGAAAGGGTAATCAACCTGCAATCTTCACTTAGCTGTTGAACAATGATGGATATGGAGATTTCCAAAGCCTCATCAGAGGCGGAAGTGAGGCTTCTCCTTTCAATGGCTGGACAAATATTTGAACTGATTGTGTCTGCCTAATCCTTTCCAGTTTTAAAATGTTACCTAGCTCCAGGAAAATAATATACTCCCAGATCAACCTGAAATAATTACAGAAATTTCATACCTTTTTTGTTTGTATTAATGACACCATGTTAGGATTTATAATGCTATTACCAGCATAGACTGGACATCATGTTTTCTACAAAGTGAGCTAGTCTGTTAGCTCTTACTCCTTTCTTTAAGTTTCCCTTTTCTTTCCTTCCCTTTTCTCATACTACTACAAATCACCACTGTCCCCTAAATCTTGTAACTAGTGTTGCCCAGTTGACACAGGCATTAGTGCCCCAATGCATGCAGACAACAGAGTGCTTTATAAAGCAGCCACAAAACTTTTTAACCCCATGTCAGCAATGAGGAAATAAAGGCACAGAAAAACAATGTGGATTCATCCACACTTGAATCCAAGCCCAGTGCACAACCCAGCCAGCTGCCTTGGTTGGACACTGTGTCAGCACAGCCTTCCACAAAACACGTTATTCTACATGTTCTACATTACAAACATTACCAGAGCCACCAATGCTAAGACTGCAATTATTTTTTAATATTTGCCCACTGCCTTGCAATAAAACTTAAAATATATTGAGTAACTCAGGATTAGCATAAGCATAACCTACTGGGCTACAGTTGCAATGCTCTAGGTAACATTTTCCATAGTATCTTAATGCACGCCAGGGGTAGCCTATTAAGGTATAATTTCATATCCTCAGACTCATTGGATCCAGTGCCACTATGAGAAAATATAAATCAAGGTCGAACTTCGGTTCTGTTGTTTCCTCCAGAAAACATCAAGCCAGCTGCTGTCTGGTAGTTTACGGGGAGTTGTAAGTCCTAGTTCCAGTTTTACAATGGGTTTACCTAGCAGCCTGGGCAAATTGCAACATTTCTCTGCTTTACTTCATCTGCACAGTGGGGTATTGGTAATTATCACTTGATATTTTCAGGAACAATGCTTTAAAATGGATTATTATTATAATTAAACAAACCATTACGAATTAAAGGCATTTACAATCAGAATATTTCAGTCAAATTACATTTTATTTTAATTTGTGGTCTGGGCTTCTGAATGGTTTGAGACAGCAGCATGATCCATGCTGCTTGTGCTTTGCCCTGGAAGATTTTGTGAATATGTTTAGAACTGTACGTCCACCTTTACTTCAGGAAATACATCTGCTGTTCCACCCCTCTACCTGTAACTGCATAGCTCATTGCCTCCAACATGCTTTGCATGCTTCAGGGAGAAATAATTCTATTTATGCAGTGTCTTCTACTTAAGGATTTCAAAGGCCAGAAGCTTATCAATTTCATTACATTAAACCTACACAAAACTGCAGGAGAGATACATTTAATTGATTCTCTTTTAACGAATGTGAAACTAAGGCAGGTAGGGTAGCGTGTGACTTCCTTGCATCAGATAGCTGCAAAATGAAATAGAGCATATATTACAGCACCTCTAATTTGAGTTTTGCACTTCAGCGACATCCTCATTTTCCCTCCCACAGTGCTAATTAACTGTAATGTATGATAAGCATTACTGAACTGAAGTCCCACTAAGTAGCAAATGAAGGTTCTCTGTTTAATTAGCTTTATGGCTAGGTTGTGGGGCAAGGCATTTCCCTAATTAACAGAATTAAAACTAGACTGGGCAGACAGGAATGAATGTAATTAAAAGTTAATCTCCCTCATCCTGAAAACAAGCTGCCCACAAAATAGAGCGCTTTGTGTAAATGCTCTTAGAGCATGGAAAGGTTGAGGCAGGTTTCAACACATTTCCCTCATGTCACTTTCTCCATTTTCACCTGTTATCTTTGCAATTTCACGAAGAAACCTGTCTTCCAACACAGATGGTAATCTGTCACATATGGATTTAGGTGTCAGCTATTCTCCTCCAGGACATATCCACTCTGACATTATCCACCAACCAATCAATAAAAGAGTCTGCCAGGCTGCCAAGAGATCAATCACCTTGTAAAACAAACATTATGTCCTATTATTTTCTTATTACAGTTAATTAGATTTATAAAACACAAAAAGCTTCAAAAGTGAAAAACTTCTAAATGCTGTCAGAACAGTTTAGGCCCTGATTTCTCATTTGTGAAAGGGAAGGGATTTACTAAATCTAATGTGAAAAGAAAGGATTTTCATTTAAAATTTTTGCTGAACACTGAATTCTTTTTAAAACTTAACAACATGTTAGTGCAATGCTACGAACCCAAACACTGTAAGCAGACTTCAGTTGTGACACTAGAATGTGAAGTGGACAGGATACATAAAGAAATGGACTGACGGAGCCATTTGCTGTCTAGGCTGAGCTAAATGCAGAACTAGCGCACTCCCTGCCCAAGCCATAGGAATCCCAGAAAATAAAGTTAGTTTTCCTCCTACTCTAACTTTTGATCAATCAAAATGCTTTTTATAAATACTGGTCAGGGAGAAATAAGTGTGCAGTTGAGACTCCCATCCGTACTCAGGGACAACAAATAATGCGTCTGTTTTCCAAAGCATGTGGAAAGTACAATATATCAGATGCTGGAAACCTCAGACGGCAACAGTGACCATGTAAGTATGCACACACCTGGAGGCTGTGGTTAAAATGATGGTACAAAATTGTGCAGATACATTGGGCTGACTACTTATCTACTTATCTACTGTTCACACAGCCACTATGACCACAATAATTTTATGTTTAATGTTTCTGCATTTTATGCAGGAGGAGCTGAGACAGAAGAACTACTGGGTTTGATGAAGGTTACATACATTAGCAACAGTACAGGAGTCACAGTAAAGGAGTTCAGTGTTTCTTAAGGTATAAATCTGGGGAGCTGACATACCAGGGCATGTTCTCTGTACTAGATCTCACTAAAAAACAAGGCCTTGCTCTTACAATATTCAAATTTTCTATCTAATCTCAAGGAAGAGCACAGGGGCATGCACCTGAGATGTACACTACTGGATGTGCACTACTGGACTAAGATACAAGAATTCCCAGACTTAGCATATTAACTATATTTACCTTTACTCATAGCTGCTTTCATTTCTCCCACCTGGAACCATTATCTGCTCAGGAAAGCTCTGTGCTTATTCCAAAAATCTCAGCTTGCTTTTGAATGTTTTGTTCAATTAAGTAGAAATTAAAAATTAAATTTGTATTAAGGACAGTTGAAGAAACCGATGCTCCCTCTAAAATCCAATTGAAACTATGCTACCTTTCCTATCATAAAGCCACTCCTGCTGATAAGGGCATCTGAATACAATTAGCCCAAGATCATTCAAATGCCTCATAGCTGATAATGAACCAAAGAAATTCAGCTGGTAATGACAAGTTAACCCTCCAAAACTTTTTTAAGACATTATTTCAACAAACTAGTGATCTATTCTGTACCAGGGAAGCCAAATAGTTCACTGAGAGCAGGATCTAGCCATATAAAACCCAAGATATATTTTATGATGAAAAAAAAACAATAATAAGAGAATATAAAAAACCTGTAAGCTCTGAATATTGGTAGCTATGATTATGTGAGTAGTCAACTCCCAAATTACAGAAAGCACAGCACACTTTTATATAATAAACTGTGGTTGCTGATCCGCAGGGAGCTTTATATTGTTAAATAAATGTAATGTCTTTTCAACAACTGAAATGCAAAATATGACCCTTCCAAGCATTAATTTAAAGGATTTGGCATTTTCAAAGGGGAGGTTCACAAAGACAAATAACAACTGCAAGTTTCCAGGGAACAGGGATATTGCCTAGTCATGAAAAAAAACTAACTTAGTACACATGAATTTATTTTGTGGGGATAGATGGAACCCTTGGGAGGGAATGAAACTCAGTGAGTTATATGGCAGCTGACCCAAGTCTGCAATTTTTTAATGGAAGATAATCTGTTATATTATATTTGTCTGTCATGAACAAGTCTACAGCAGACAAATGAATTGCATGTCTTTAACCTAAAAACAACATAAAAGGCAATTCCCCCCATAATAGGGAAAGGGTAGCGAAAGTTCCACACAGATTCTGGATGAGATAAATCTGCAGCAAATGTTAGAAGGCAGATATTATGCACAGTTTTATTTCCCAGATTCTGCTCTTCACCTTTTGTATTGTTTTGTTTTCCATTCAATTTTCCTCTTTCTGACAAATTTCACCTGTGTCGGTATCTAAAATTTGCACAATCCCATGTGTTTGTAATTTCATTTTGCCCCACTGTGGCCTGGAACTTCAACTCTTAAGAGGTTTGGATCAAATTCTGTCTGCATCTCTAAAATTTGCCATGCTGATGCCCAGTCAACATACAGACCCACCATCGGTCAGCACCCAATTGCTTGTTTTTCTCATCCCCTGTAGGCCACCTACACAGCCACCTACCACCAAGAGTTTTCTACCTTTCACTCTCCTGAATCCCAACATTTTCTGCTGGTGACCAGAATCGTTCTTCTCTCCAATATCTCATCCGTCACCTATGTTTTTACCACCAACCCTGTTGACTCTTTTCCTCTTTCTGTGCCTTCCTCTGCTCCTTAGTCAGATGCTCTATCATCTCATCACAGGCCAGACTGGCCTCTCCACTGATGACAGCCAACTCACTCTCTTCTTTAAGAAAATGGGGGGAAAAAAAAAGATTCCTGAGTTGCTTCCCAGTTTTACTTGAAACAGTTGTTTCCAGGACAGCAGCAGTGGGACAGATGGATATGGCCCCCTCACTGGACACAGAGCTTTCCACTGAGCTGCTGCAGCTGCCTGCCAGATGCTGTTACTGTTTTCCTCACATTGGGTTGATCTTATTTTTCTTTGTTTTGAGACTGGATAACATCGATGTAAGCATATAAAATGACTGTGGCTTCACCAGAGAGGCTATTGCAGCCAGACCTTAATGTTTGCTTCTTTAATCCACATTTAGGTAGTTATTTTGAAAATGTTTTGGTAGGTACCTGGGAGCTTGTGCTCAGGTATGATTTCCTGGTCTTACCCATCTCTTCTAAAACATGCAGCTCTTTTGATAAACTGAACTTGACCATTGGTCTTCCATCAAACACTCAATTTCCCCTCTCTAAATCCTAATCTTCATGAGTTTTTTTAGGGACACAGACAGTCTTGCATCTTGCTTAAGTCCCACCTAAACAAAAATATGCTCAGAACTGCCTGTGTTATTTAATATTCCCAATTGGCTTTAGTGTTCCATTTGTCACTCTCATCAAATAAACTTAGAAAATTTCCTTTGCATCTTCTTCATTTATCAACTACAAGTCTACCTGTTATCTCTGCAGCATAATACATGCATGTGGTTGATTCATATGCCAAAGAATTCCCCATAGATGCATTTACTGGGCTGCACTAGAACACAATTTTGATGCTTTCCAAAGAGGTTTCAAAGTGTGTTCTCAGAATCTCTTGCCAGTACTCAAGCACTGAACAGGACCACTATTTTCACGACAAAAGTCTTGATTTTCCTCTAATTTAGTGCTGGTTTTGTTACTTTTTTCTTTGGTTAGCAGCTGTATCTATTGTTTCATAGTCCTAAATCACCCGCTAGCTGCCTTTGGTTACTTCTTTGGCACAAATGCCTCTATTTTCTCAATCATATGGGTTTTGTGAGAAGATGAGGAATATCAGGAAGCAAAAGCGACATGGAGATCCTTTGCTGCTGTTGCTGCAACATCTACCCAGAAAAACTGCTGGCTTCCATAAATCACTTAAGCAGTTTTGAGATTCACACAAATCTGCATTTACAAAGAAGCTATCTGCCTGTTTCCTGAAAACGGCATGGGATCTCATGATGCTTTAAGTATGCAGCAGCTTGGAAAAGGGTCAGAACTTGCTGCCAGAAAGTAATTTAAAGAAAATTAAGCTATTTTAATTGATCATTTAATTGCACATTTAATCTGTGCTTCACACATACATGGAAAATTACTAAATAGGGCAGAGAAGAGATTCTGGGCAGAGAAGAGATTCAGAGCAGCCCTGAGGAGAAGGACTTGGGGGTGCCGGTTGATGAGAAAATGAACATGAGCCAGCAGTGTGCGCTCGTAGCCCAGAAAGCCAACCATATCCTGGGCTGCATCAAAAGGAGCGTGACCAGCAGATCGAAGGAGGTGATCCTGCCCCTCTACTCTGCTCTTATGAGACCTCACTTGGAGTATTGTGTGCAGTTCTGGTGTTCTCAACATAAAAAGGACATG
>JASSUY010027253.1:6801-28686 GCA_032466535.1 Forpus xanthops | reverse complement strand
AGGCCAGGTTGGACACAGGGCTTGGAGCAAGCTGCTCTATGGAAGGTGTCCCTGCCCATGGCAGGGGTTGGAGCTGGGGGAGCTTTAAGGTCCTTCCAACACAAACCAGGCTGGGATTCTTAGTCTGCATATATCCTAACTTCTCGTTGGAAAGGGCACAGGCGAAGTTTCTTGGTGTAGTACGAAGGAGAGGTATCCATGTCTGCTCACTCCACTAAAATTGCCTCTAATCTTTTGGTAATCTGGCAGAACCATGAAACCAGATGTCTCGGGTCTGCTTTGGAAGCTTCTGCTTGCCCCCACCTCATTGGTCCGGTGGCTGCCATTGTGGAGTTGGAAGAATATCAGTTTCGGTTTCTTCGTATCTCCATCTTTTCCATCAAAAAGGCAAGGAATTAGGATGAAAATGTCTTTAAGTTGTTTTTGGAGAATGAGAGGCAACCTTCTGCTAGTCTTTTCCTTAATGCTAAGAACATGTCAGGAAATACGCACATCCCAGCTGTGGTTGCTAATAAAGCCCAGGGAGTTTGGTACATTGGCTACTACAGTATGTACTGCTGCCAGAAAAGGGCTTTGCCGAAAGCTATCTGGGGTAATATCTGATGTGTTAATTTATCATTTCATGAGCTGTGAGCACCTTGGGCACTGAAGGTCAGTTGATTCCCAAAGGTGGTCAAAAAAAGCCCATCTTTTAAAAAGGAGCTTTTAAAAAGTATGCTTCCAAGCTTTTTTCTTACTAGAACTTTAATAACTTACAGCTGTTGGTGGAGTTTACCTGGTGAGGTACATCCAGGTAGTGATTTTTGCCCACTGGTCCAAGATGCAGATCCTTGCACTCTGAAGCGGTTAATAGTGTCTTTGGTGTTGGCAGACAGATGCGTTGGGCCTATTTATGACAGTCCTTAGGAGGGTGAAGGAGCTGCTCAGTGCTTTCCTGGGAACGGTTCTTGTGCTCCTTTCCTTGTCTGACTTGGAGGGAAGTGAGAACAAAACTTCTCCTGTGTTGTGTGAGCAGTGCTGGATGGGGACATCCATGAGCACGGCAGGAGGAAGCAGGGATGGCAGTTGAGCTGTTCAGCCTTCAGTCACCACGCGGTGGCTGCTTCTGGCTTTGCAGGCCCCCATGCCACGTGTGTGCAGTAAGGCAGTCTGTTCCGGAAGCTATCAAGCTTGATTTATGTATTTTTTTAAAGACCCCAAATGCTGTTCGGAGGGGAACGTTGCATGGATTTAGTTCCTGTATGGATATAACGTCCATTCCTGGTTGAAGTGATACTGGAGCATGCCATCTGCATGCTTTCAGTGCAAAGAGATGAATGTCCTGTGCTCTGAGGGTGTTGAACTGTGTGAACCAAAGCCTGATATGTGAGGAAGATCTGGTACTTAAAACTGAGCTTCTGTGTGAAAAGACAAGCTTCTCTTTGAACTAAAATACAAATACAGGTGTACTTTACCAATGGCTTTATTAATTTGTAATAGAATCAAGCATATTTGACTGTTAGACCATAACTACCAGGAAAATACCCTGTTATTTTTTTCTGTGTGTTATATTTTGCAAACCCTGAGGAGCTCAAACTGTTTTCTTTGTCCTAGGAAAAAAATGGAGGTTTAGATTGCTACTGAGATTAAGACGCAGAGTTTTAAAACCAGGCTAAAAAACCCCATCCAGGTGCAAACGGCCAAGAAACTGAACAAATAGCTCTGTGTTATACCTCATTTTCTCTGAAATGAAGAAAACTAGTGCGTTGCTGGAGCTGGGCTGCGGGGCTGTATGATGTGTAGGTGACGGGTGTGATGTTGGCAGGCCCAAATGATAATGCTGTTTCATCAAACCCAGTGTCTTGCTTCAGCAGAGCCTTTTGTTCCAGGAGCAGCCGGCTGGCTCGTGTGCAACCCCAGCAGTTCTGTGTAAGGGCTGTTGAACCAATTGTTCCTCAAAGCAGAACGTTGTTTCTGTGAGCTTGAATAAGTACAAAGGTAGTGGCAGTCACACAGTTATGGTATGTGGCTTGTTCAGAAAGCACGAGCTGAAGTGCTTTCTCCTAATTCTGTGTGTGCTGGTGAATGTTTTTAATCCTTTCTTACAGGTTTACCGAGTTCTCTAAAGAACTCGGTTGCTCTTTCTCATTTCTGAGTTCAGTTTTCTTTTGTTCCAGAAAGAAATTGAAGTGTTTTTTTCTGATCCTTTTTGCTGTTCTTGTATTTGACTTTCATAAAAAGCAAGTTTTCACGTGAGCTCTTCAATATGGGCTTAAAAGATCTTGATTTTCAGTCCTGGTTTTTTCACTGGCATTCTTCAGCTCCTGGACATTGTGTTGAAGTGCTTCTTTTCCAGACAACACTTCTTCCAGTTCTTCTTTTAAGAGTTCCCTTTTGGAATCCTGAGTCGGAGATCTGTGTTCTATGTATTGAGCTGCGTTTTCTTCCTCGAGCTTCTCAACAAGTAGTTGCTCTGGCTCCCTCTACCGCTGGAGGGTGGGCAGTAGCAGAGCTGGGTCGGTACCGTGCCCCCGTTTCACATCTCTCCCTTTTCCCAAATGCCTGCAGTATCTGGTACTTTCAAGATGCTGGTCTCCAGTTGTCTGCAGTCTTCTGGTCAGAGTTGTGACGTGCAGTGGAGCCTCACTTCTTTCCTCCTCCTCTGTAGAAGTGCTGTGAAGAGAGACAAGGAAGTTGGTGATTTTTCCATCTGTGCTGCCTGGGGAGCAGAAGGTTCTGATCAGCAGTCTGATACGTCCCACTTTGTTATTGCATCTCTTGCTTACGTTGCTTTCCTGCTGCCTTTATGGAGCCCTGGAGTGCTGATAACCCTCTCGTGTTCTTCCTCAACTTCCTTACTCAAAACTTAGCTTGGGATCAGGATCTTGGATTGCTTTCCTCACCTGTCTTTCATAATTAATATCGGGGCTACATCTTTCAGAACTCTTTTGAATGTAAGTTTAAAGTAGCGTCAGAATGCATCACCCACAAGAATTTTTCATTCACATACAGAAGTGATTCTCAAACTGACAGAGCACAACTGCAGATACGCTGGTTTCCATGGGAGTCCCTTGGTTTGGAATAGCTGGAACAGCAGACGGTTTTACAAACAGCTTGTTAAATGCTTTTGGGGGGAAATAGGTACAGGGAGCAGGAGGATTGATTGGCTGTTATTTGTGTGCAGTGCTGCTGTTCTCCTGTGCAATGGCTAACTACGTTCAAGACTGAACTCCCACAGAGCCACTAAATAAAAGTGTGTCTTGGTACCTCTGAACACTGTTCCTTCAAAACCAAACATTAGACCATTTCCAGTCCTCTGAAGGTCTCTGCAGTGGTGTTCCTGTAGCCCTGGGACTGCTGCCCCCCAGCAGCAAGTGTTGTGCATCTGCCCTGCTGGCAGAAAATACTGGATCTGTATTGGGAAGATCGGGATGCAAGAGTGAATGATGGCAATAATCACAAAATAATGTGAGTTATGGACTTTTAAGTGTCCCCTCCTAATCTGTGATTTATAATTCCCTCAGATCCCCTCAAAAATTTCTCGAGCAGACAGGTAAAGCATATACAAGCAAGGAAAACACCTTTATCATCTCAGACCTGAGTTCATAGTGAAGGTTTGAGCCTAAGCAGTACAGTAGTTATTGGTCACTGGGTTTGCCAGCAGATCTGTGTGCAAGTGCTGGAGGCTGGCACCAGAAGCAGTCGTTCTGACTAGGTGTGCCTTAACATGATCCTGGAATTACAGGCACACTATAGCAGAGTAATGAGATGCAGTCTGAAAGCCTACTGCACTTAAAGAGACATTGTCGTGGTGCATGCATGTGGAAATGGGAGAGCACTTTGAAATCCTGGCTTTTCACCATCCCATAGGGAGCCCTTTTTCCCCCTTTCCCCAAGTGAAAATGATCTCGGTAGCACTTGGAGCCAGCTCTGGCTGCAGTAGGTGTGCAGCCCTGGTTGGTTAACTCCTGGCTGAGTGGTTGAGGTGGAGAGCATCACAGGAGTCCCTGGGTGTGTTACAGGGCTCTTACCTGCGGCTCCTACAGTACGAGCTGGATTCCTCATTAACCTTGCATTTCCAGAACTGAGTTCTCTTTGGGGATGTTTCAGGTGTGTCATTTGAGCTTACAAATAAGGAATGATGGTGTTTGGAAAGATTGTGCTGCAGGCGGCTTAAAAATCACGTAGGAAAGCAGACAAGCCTCGTCTGAGTGTCAAGGAAACTGAGGTGAAGAGGAGTCCAAGTATGTCTTTTGTTAGCACATATATAATTATGGTTGGTGTGAGAAAAGTAATTTGGATTAAATGCTGCCTTCCTTGCTTGGAGGTGGACGGGGCTCTGCTTTTGTGTCTGCTCCAAGCAGGTAGGTAAGTTGTATGTGTGACACTTCTGCCATTCTGGGGACAGGGAGAAACGCTTCCTGTACAAAAAAACAGAGTTTTGGAGATGTCAGTGTTAATGCTCTTGATTAGGAGAATGAAACACCTCTGCAAGTGTTTTATGTAAGTTATTGGGGTGAAGAAAACAAGTTCTGAGGTTTGGTGGTAAAGTTGCATGTGGAGACCTGACCACTGTGATGGCTTCACTGGTAATCTATAGAGGCAGCCAAGGGGCCCATGCTGGTGCTGCTCCACCGCACCTAGAGCACTGCTTTCCATTACACTGCTCTACTGACACGCATGACTGTGGTATCCCATCTTCTCATCCTGATGCTGTTGGTTCCACCTCAGTGCAGGTCTGTAAGAATACACATCGTTCTTAATCGCTTTTTACTTTTAGCATGTGGACCAGATAAATGCTTCTGTGGGAAACGGGCAGGAGAGAAGGCAGAAGTCTTTCTCCAGACTCTTCGAATGCTTTTTGTAAGGAATGACTGACTGAAAGCTTAGCTCCTGCAAATGACTGTTACTGTCCCTGCTGGGCATTGCAGGGGGCAACAGAGTTCTCAGGTGATAGATTCAATCAATGTGGAGCAAAATCTTGTCTACAGTGGAAAATGCTGCATGTTGTCAGTACCTCTTCTAATGTTTGTCACTGTGAAGCTGTTGAATGCTCCCTGAAATTTGAACATCCTTTTAAGGTGAACATACGTTAGATCTACAGTCAGCTGAATGCAGTTCTCCGTGGTTTAAAACTGCAGAGCCAGCTTCAGAGTGTCTTTCACTGATACACAGCCCTCCACAGCAGGGAAGATCTCTAAATGACTGCTTGCTGTGTCACGTTGTTGCTGATATGTTTGCCCTATCACTTGCATAAATCAGCAGGATAAACAGGCGCAGGAAATGGCTGGTTAATTCTTCTACATTGGAGTACGATGATAAGTGCCCAATACTCAGTTCACCCTTTCTAAGGTAGATTTGACTCCTTCACCTGCTTGTGTTGTTACTTCTAAGCGTAAAGGGTTAGTTTTCTGTGTAATGCTGGATGGGGGGTTGGAATTACTTCAGAAAATTGATTGTTACTTTGAAGGCCCTTTCTTTCCTGTGTGATCATGCTGGCATTTCTTGTATCAAAAGGGTTGTACTGTCAGCAATTGCCGTGAGCCTTGTCTCCATCCACGCTTTGAATTTCGTGGACTATTCAATAGGCAAATAAAACCGGCTCGTTCAGGAAGATGAAATGAAGCATCTGACTGAATTTCTAATTTCATTAGAGGGAAGATTGAGACAGGGTGTAAACATCAAGAGGAGGTGAACCTCTGTATGCTCAACCCCTGACATGACTGAATTTGCAGGGAGAGCAACCCCCAGCCTTGCTGCAAGTCCCTTCACCTGCAATGCAGTGCTGTGCAGCTGCAGCTAGGTGGTGGAGGCAAATCCCTCTCACTCTTGCACAAAGCTTTGCTGCGTTGAAGAACCAGCCCCTCTCCTGCCCTTGATGCCCCCCTCTTCCTGACCAGTGTGGCAGCTGGGGTTTAATGGCTCTTCTCAAAACTATTGGGCTGTCTTCAGGAGTACCTTTATCAATGGGAGGCCGTGCTTCATGCAGGTAGGTTATCCCTCTTCAGTTTTTTCTTCATCTTATGAATTTCCACTTCTTCAGGCATCCGGAGAGAATAAGGTCTTTTGGGAGGGTCTAGGTATGGATATGATTAGCTGTGAATAACTCTGTGAAAGATCTAGCATTTTGCCTTTCCACGTTGTTTTCCTTCAGTAAAATCCTGCTGTGTAGTTGTAGAGAGACCCTGCAAATACAGTGAATTCTGATGATGAAATAGTACATTGAGAGAGCAAAAGTGAAAGGTGATTAAGATGTTCTAAAGTGGGACAGAGATGGCTATGCAAAAAAGTACCCCAGAATCTGTGATTTTTTAATGTGTAACCATTTTTATAGGCTCTTTGTATATGTTGTGTGCATTTTGCAGTGTGGATGGCAGCTGTCTCAGTTGTCATCTTAATATACAGAGTAAGACATTTTCTGCTGTCTTTAGCAGCCTTTTGTGCCTTTTGGAGTACTGTGTGTGCGTGAGGAGGCAGATGGATGAGGTTGTGTTTTTGTGTATCTGTTTTTCTTTGGTATTAACACATTCTGCACTGATCAAATCTCTATCTGCAGTTGACGTGGTCACTTTGGGGGAAGAAGGTGGTGGGAGGTAGTAACATCTAATGAATGTTCACAGGGAGGGAGAGGAATAAGATGTGTTTTGGTGTTGATTTCATAAAGGAAATAGTACAGTAGAAATGTATGTGACCTGAATGTGCCTCATTATTACACAGTTGGTATAACATGATAATATAGAAGCAAAATGCTTTTGGATCCCCAGGACAGCCTCAGATGCAGACTGCAGGGTGTGCCAGTTACGAGGCTGTCAGCAGCGTGATTCGTCAGCCCTTTCTGAGAGAATGGGGCTTAGTGCTTCCAGTAACTTCTTCCTTCATGCATGAAATTACTGTTATTGCAGAGCACTTGGGCTGCAGAGTGGCCTGATGTTTCCTTCTGCATCAGTGGCGGTTCAGATGAATTTTCTTTTGAATCCACTCAGATCCCTACATCTTCCTCAGTTACAGAAGTGAAGATCTTTAAATGGTGTTTGGAGAAATACTCTTTACTGCTTATGCTATGGGTGTGGCTACTGGCCTTAAATCCTCCTTTCTATCCAGTTGTGCATCCTGGCTTTACCCTGTCAATAGGATCCTGTTATATAGGTAGAATCCAGTCTCCCCTTCAGCCATTCTGTCCATGGTCCTTTCTTGCCTTTGCTGCCCGCTCTTCATTTGTGGCCAGTCTGACTTTATTGCTTGGCTGTCCCCAGAGCAATGCAGCACATGTAAAGTAGCATTTTGACCTCCAAGAGTTTTCTCCTCCTCCCCAGTTTCCTTTTACCTATCCCTGACTTGTAATTCTGTGGCCTGTGGGGGCAGAAAGTCTAAATACTAAATATCTGAGGGCTGGATCAAGCTACAGGGTTGTTAATATATGTCTTATTAGCCTGGCAGCAGTGGAATGGACTGGCAGGCTTGTTTTATGGTTTAGGATCACTAATCCGAGTTGCTACCTGAATTAAGCTATCAGCAGGACTTGCAACAAACTGAAAATAAATGGGGAGTGGTTTAATTGTGCCCAGGATGACCCTTGTAGCTCCTCTTTGCTTTAATGTTCCAGATTGTAAATGGCTACAAATTCAGTCATCATCAGATTGAAACGCTGGTTTCTTCCTTTTTATGCTCCATAGGTATTTAAGATGGCCACAGCCTGAATGTGTAGTAAAGTATTTAGTGTATGAAGTCTCAGCAGAGTGTATGTGTAGTACGTAAATGCTGAATCTTCATTCTGCTGTATAACTACTCAAAATTGAAGTACTAAATTTCTCCTGTGGCATAAGATTAGTGGGACTGCCCTGATATGATGTGCAGGGCCCCAACTCAGTTATAAGGTACAAGAACTGCTCCAAAAGCCCACATGCATTAGCATATCCACATCCATTGCTGTAAAGAAATGTGCTGCCCACCTCTTTGGACAGCTCCAGCTTTATTTAATATCTCCTAAGAAGAAAAGCTCAGTGTACTCTGCAGTGCTTTGCCATTAAACCTTGCCAATGCAGATGGGCTGTAGGCATTGCTTTCATGTCCTTGCTTCGGACAAAAGGGTAGTGAAGATTAAACTTTGTAGGCATTTCACCATTCCCTGTGATGCTGAACCCAGGACATAAAGTAAATAACTTACCTGGTTTAGTACTACTGTTTCAGGAGCTGCTTGGCTGTAAACGGTGTGCTAGCACAGAGGAGGAGTTGGGGTACAGGGGATGTGGGGATGCCTTAGCTCAGGGAACTCACCCACAGCTCAGATGCTTGAGAGCAATGAGGTGGCCTTTGCCAACGTGATCTTCACGAGCAGGAACTTGGAGTAACACATTTGGTGAAAGTTAACCCTGCAAAATTAATGTTTTTATTTATAAATGAGGATGAAGAGAAAATACCAGCTTGGTGCCTGATCTCAATCCGTCTGCAGTCACCAGCTCTTGGAAGGCTTGACAGAACATCTGCGCTGTGGATTCCCACAAACTGTCACCAACTTCAGGCTTTCAGTGAGGACACAGACTAGGGATACAGCCCACCACATTGAGAGCAGGAGAAAGCCAGCACAGTACTGTGGGGTTTAGAGTTCTGAAGTGTCAGAAGCGGAAGGATCATTAAGTGTTCATTTGATCTCAGAGGTGAAAGGAACAACAGGGTCAGTTTCTAAAACACCAGTTTGATTTCTTTTTTCCAAAGGAGTAAAAGTTAATTGATGTTAGTTTTTAAGATTAACCAACATTTAAATCTTCAGCTCTTATATGAGGTAATATCTTAAAATATAAATCTGCTTTAGAGAAATCCTCGCTGAATGAAAAGCTGAGAAGGGGTTCAGTAATGTGTGGGTAGGATTACTAAGCTTTTTAACTTGCTCTTGCCCAGTCTTTTCTTTGTTCCACTGTAAAAATGAATCTAGGGCATTAAGTTGTAGTTCTCACTTATCTGACAAATTGTTTGTGTCTACTTTTATATCAGCTTAGGAGTAAAAGCATTTAAATGTGAAAATAGATTTCTGGAGGCTGATAATTGCATCTCCTCCGTTATCAGCAATCCCTGATGTGAAATGAAAGCTACTGAACTAAAGAGTAACGTGTGTGAGACATTCAGTGTGTTCTCTTTCAGACCCGACACTCAGCATCGGGGCCCTGCTGCTCATTCAGAGAATGATATTCCAGAGCAAGAGGAAGAAATCCTGGGATCAGATGATGATGAACAAGAGGATCCAAATGATTACTGTAAAGGTGAGGACTTCTTTCAGCACAGAATTTTCAATGTAACCAAAAATTTCCTTCATTTTTCCATCTACTGTAGAGAATGAAAATAGACTCTCTCTTACTTTAACTGTTTTTGAAACTGTATGACAATAGTAATGTTTTTCAAGCTAACCTGAAAAGGAGAAACTATATTCCAGGGTTCTCTCTGCAATCAGTCAAGATTTCAGTTGGAGCTGGTTTTAATGCAGGTGTTTAAAGCTGTTAGCTCTATCTCTGTGCCAGAGGGCTTTCAGAATTGGTAAAAGCAAGTAGGCATTCAGCTCCTTTTTGATCTTCATCAGAAAAACGGACACTTTTAAATCCTTCAAATCAGCTTCAAATTCTTCATTGTTTTCGTTTGAAGATCATCTGAAGTCATCTGCCTAGATTTGTGCAAAGCGCTTGATGCTGTCTCATATGACATCCTTGTCTCTAAATTGGAGAGACATCAACTTGACAGGTGGACCACTCAGTGGATAAAGAACTGGCTGGATGGCTGCATGCAAAGAGTTGTGCTCAATGGCTCAATGTCCAGCTGGAGACCAGTAATGAGTGGTGTACCTCAGGGATCGGTGTTGGGACCGGTCTTGTTCAACATCTTTGTCAGTGACATGGACAGTGGGACTGAATGTGCCCTCAGCAAGTTTGCCGATGACACCGAGCTGTGTGGTTTGGTTGATACCTTGGAGGGAAGGAATGCCATCCAGAGGAACCTTGACACACTTATGAGGTGGGCCGATGCTAACCTTATGAAGTTTAACTATGCCAAGTGCAAAGTCCTGCACCTGGGTTGGAGCAATCCCAGGCACAGCTACAGGTTGGGCAGAGAAGAGATTCAGAGCAGCCCTGCAGAGAAGGACTTGGGGGTGTTGGTCAATGAAAAAATGAACATGAGCCGGCAGTGTGCACTTGCAGCACAGAAAGCCAACTGTATCCTGGGCTGCATCAAAAGGAGCGTGACCGGCAGGTCGAGGGAGGTGATGCTGCCCCTCTGCTCTGCTCTCATGAGACCTCACTTGGAGTCCTGTGTGAAGTTCTGGTGTCCTCAACATAAAAAGGACATGGAACTGTTGGAACAAGTGCAGAGGAGAGCCACAATGATGATCAGAGGACTGGAGCACCTCCTGTATGAAGTTAGGCTGAGAAAGCTGAGGCTGTTCAGCCTGGAGAAGGCTGCATGGAGACCCCAGATCGGCCTTCCAGTATCTGAAGGGGGCCTAGAAGGATGGTGGAGAGGGATTATTCATTAGGGACTGCAGTGACAGGACAATGGTAACGGGTTCAAACTTAAACAGGGGAAGTTTAGATTGGAGGAAATTCTTTACTGTAAGGGTGCTGAGGCACTGGAATGGGTTGCCCAGGGAAGTTGTGAATGCTCCATCGCTGGTGGTGTTCAAGGCCAGGTTGGACAAAGCCTTGGGTGACATGGTTTAGCGTGAGGTGTCCCTGCCCATGGCGGGGGGGGTGGAACTGGATGATCTTAAGGTCCTCTCCAATCCTAACTATCCTATGATTCTATCTGGGAAATGCAAGGAAGACACAAAAAATGTTTTGTTGCAGTTTTCAGAGAAGTTACCTACACATCATTGAATTCTTCTAGAGACTTGGCAGGGGTGAACACATCCAACAAGCCAATCACCTAGAAAGAAAACAGTACAGTGAAAAAGCTGGGAAATACATTCATAGTGCTATGTGATACAGTTACCAAGATCCTTTGTGGAACAGAAGCCACTCATTCCAGCAGCTGTTTCATTTCTGACTACATGAATTATTCAGATATAGACACATTAGTATTTATACAAGATCAGAAGCAAATGTTCAATTCTTGCACAAAAGAATAGTTCAGGTTAAAAATAAGCAGTTGTCTTTTCACACAAGCCACTCACTTAAAGCATCAAATGGGAGCTGTAACTAAAGGCAGGTGTAAACAGTGATTGAGATTAACTTACTTCAAAAAGCATCTAAAGTTTTGATCAGGAAATAAATGGATGAGAAAAACAACAACAAAGATCAACCACCAGACAAAACTGCTTAGTTCCTGCTCAGCTCTTAGTTACACTGTTGACTCCATGCTAAAATCAGAACTGGAAAAATATTACAAGAGCATCCATCTGTGAGTGTAGTAATAGGACAAAGGGTGATGGGTTCAAAACAGGGGATGTTCAGGTTAGGTATTAGGTAGAAGTTCTTCCCTGTGAGGGTGGTGGGACACTGGCACAGAGTACCCAGAGAAGCTGTGGCTGCCCCATTCCTGGCATTGTTCAAGGCCAGGTTGGACACAGGGGCTTGGAGCAAGCTGCTCTAGTGAAAGGTGTCCCTGCCCTTGGCAGGGGTTGGAACTGGATGAGCTTTAACATGCCTTTCAACATAAACCTGGCTGGGATTCTATGATTTGTTTCACTTGTCCTAAAGTAATGGGTAGAAGAATTCAAGGATCCATAACACAAGCAGTGAATAATGACAACTACAATGGAAAAGTCAGGAAAACAGCTATGCAATGAGCACACAGTTTACACACACCGATGACAGTTGTGACAGTGTCACTTGTATTTTCTGCCAAAAGAGCAGCTACACCTTTCAGTATACACCTAACCTGCTGTATCAGAGAGGAAAAGGATAGGCTTGGTGTTACTCGGTGGGAAAAAACTCTACCTTATTATCCCATAATTGTCTTCTAGATCTAGCATTAGAAAAAAAAAAATTATTTGGTTGATAAAGTTTATTCTATTTTTCACTGAAATTTGCTTTTAAACCTTATTTTCCTCATCCTAATAGCAAATATTATTTTATGAATATATGAGCTAAAGACACAGGTTCTCTTCATCTACCCTTAAAAACCCACTGAACCTTCTAGATTTGCCCTTGGGGTCTGTACCACGTAAAACCAAGTGGTTTTCTTCCAAACTGAGACTAGCCAAGACACCAGCAGTGAGACAGATGATAGTATGATGAACTGATAACAAATATCTCCACATACAAACAACTTTTTTTTTACCACTCACTCCTAAAGCTACAAATGCTCTTAGCAAAACTAATCCAAAAACATTAACGTATGTCAGACACAGAACTGCTGTAGCATCAATCACAATCTCATTTTCATTGCTTAATCTTATTATCTTAGACAAAATGAATTCATATGCTGTTGGTTGTTGGGTTTTTTTGTTCAGACACAGATATTAAAAGCTTTCATCAGCCATGAGATAATGTCCAGAAGAATTCCAGGGGATGGATATTAAGCAGGACCAAATGCTACCTCTGCTGTTGAGACACTGGTATCACACAGAGGTGCTGAGGAGAAACTGTTGACAACAGCAGGAATATGCATTAAAACTTCCAATTATGTCAGTCACACTAAAAATGCCAACAAGATTTAGTGGCAATGAGCTGCTGACTGCAGTGCTCAGAAGCCACAACACACAGCCACCACTGCCACAAGAGAAGATCTGAACAGACCAAGAAGACCTGCCAATGAAATCAGGCTGGTCTGGCTCTCTGTGCTAGATAAAGGCCTTGGGTTTGCTCAGCTTGCTTCTAAAACAGTATTTCCCTTCTGCTAAGCTGGAGTTTGCTCAGACAAAAGAAATCAAGAACCTTCCTTTCCTTTTGAACCCTGAGAGTTCTACAGAGAATGAGTTCTACAGGCTATGAGACTATTTGCTCCAAACAGCATGTAAAATAAATGTCATGGTATGTTTATGCCTCAAACACACAGCACTGGTCAACTAACTGTTTACTACACCAAACTGGGGTTACACCAAAAAACAGTTTAACATAACACTAGTCACATCCTATTTAGTTTCCCCATTGATGATTTAAGGGATGGCTTGTATGAAAAGCCATCCAATTCCCACCCGTCCTTTTACCTATAGAAAGAGTGACCATCTACTCTACACCCTCCTGACACAGGCAAGCCAATCCAAGTATCACTTGTGTCCTAAAGCCTAAAGACAGCATGTACCTGCTAAGCATCAATTTCCAGATCATCCTAGGACATACTAAGAGATTTTTAATGCAAAATTGGTTATGTATTTATTGGGTTTGGGTTTTCCTTTTATCTACAGGCTTTTCCACAGCTATAACCCTCTGGACCATTAAAAGCCTTGTATTCAGCATTAGGAGAAAAACACAGAATCATGCAATGGTTTGGGTTGGAAAGAACCTTAAGGATCATCAAGTTCTGAGCCCCCTTTTAATGGGTAGGGACACCTCACACTAGATCAAAATCTAAACATCTAATCCCAACGGATGCTCTCTGGACAGTCCAACTTCAGGTCACCTTTTCATGCTTCACTTTTACTACTTCAACTTACATTTTCATGTTTCATGTGCTTAAGCAGCCGCAGCTCTCGATAGGTCCTCTTGGCATGGATGATAGACTGAAATGGACGGGACAGCTTCTTTACAGCCACACGCAACCCCGTTTTTGTGTCAAAGGCAGAGCTATGACAAAGAGGAATCAAATTAGCAAAATGATTTTTTAACAAACACCTTCAAATCAATGACTGGCAACTCTGGACAGCAGCTACCTGGGACACAGTCAACAGCATTTCTTCATCCCTGCAATGACACTAACTAACCCAACTGGAAATCCGAGTCCACAACCCATGCCCCCACCCCAAATCCTCACATACTGACACAACTGTTGGTTTCTGCAGCAAATGTGTAAAAGATGAGCCATGTTCATTCAGTAAAGGAAAATACTGTAAATATTAACTGCATTCCTAAACACATTCTCATAGACCACACTTCTTCACAAATACTTTTATGGTTTAAAATCCATATAAAAATACAAGGTCTGTGCCTAATAAAATCAACCATGATGGTTAATCACATTTGAAGATGAAATCACATTCCTTTGGTAAATCACATCTAAAATTCAAGTCCTAATACATGTATACAAACAAATCATATTTAGCTGTACATGACCAAAGCTTGCCCCTTTAGCAACAACTTTGCATATTTATTATTAGAATCCACAAGACCTAACTCCATCCAATCTGGTAATTTTACATGTATATATACTTGCTATTTTTTACTGTAAAACCATCTTTTGAAGTAAGTCCTTATATAACTTCTTTATAACATTAAGAAGCAGAAGCCTGATACATTTGAAACAAAAATCTCACACATTAAGAATTATGTTAAATTTCTGATGCATTGCATAAAACCTTCCTGAGCACAGGGCTTATATTTGAGGAACTAAAGAACTGTAAAGCTATTTAGCTCTGAACCAAATTACTCCTCTTTCATCTCTTCTTTGATGTTCTTACCTAAAAGAGCTCTGGTTTATAAAAAAGGAAGGAGAAGGAGAAAGAGAGGATGTGAAATCCAGGTCATGCAATACAAGGCAACAAACATGGGGAAAGAGTGGACTGGAGAAAGTCAGAGAAGGACAATATTTATTTATTTTCCTGCTGCAGCTTGATTCAGGGCAAACTCCCAGCTCCATTTCAAAGTGAGCATGCACTAGTTCTTGATAAGCGCAGAACCACAGAATCAACTAGATTAGAAAATCCCTTTAAGATAAATGTGTGTAGCAGCTCAGCTAACAGAAAGTTCAAACCCAATCACAAAAGTAGCCCCAGAAGAAACCCACAAATGTATATTTCCTCCCCTCCCTCATGTAGCTGTCATCTATTTTTAAAGCAACTAACCGGAATTAACTTGCAAAGACATTCCTTATCTCAGAGCTACTCAGTTTCCATGGAACTTGCTAGATGAGGTTTATCAGAAATAGAAAACAAAATAAGAAGTTTGTTTCTATGAACATCAATCTTCCCCCTCCAGATCTTGCAAGAAAGTGGGAAAACCAACTTTGCAGCCAGAAGGAATAGCGTCTCCTCCTCTCTCTGTAAAGGGGCACATGTGCACACAGAGTGGGAAGAGCCATGGCCATACAGCTACACAGTAGATCACAGGAACACCAAGGATCTGCCCATTACTGAATGCCCTCCAGATCATGCCCATTACTGACCATTTCCACTCACCAGATCCTCTCACTTGGCTTGGACAGTCATAAGCAGATATTAAGGATTCACTTTTTAACGTTGTTTTCAAACCAGCAAGTTTGCACACCTTACTACAACATTAGTATTTCAGCTGCAACACTTCACAAAAACAGAATCAGTTTTTTTCTGGAGCAAACCGTTTTGCAATATACAAGCATCCCTAATTCAGGCTGTAATTATATTACAGTATTTTAATGATAATCAAGGTGGCTTCTAGGATTTAGAGCAAAAATAAGGTTAGTCATCATAATCTTACATGTTGGGAATTAATCAGGTATCTTTTGCAGCTTTCAAACGTTTTGCGCACAAAAAGGTAGCATACACCAGTATCTCTTTCATCTTAAAAAAAGGGGATCCCCTCCATATTAACCACCTTCATGGCTACAAGGTCAGATCCACTCTCATTTTCCATCAGGTTGCCTTCAGAGCAGAAATGAGAGCCACCAACATCAGCTATTTCAGAGTCTGAAGGAAATTCAATTTCATCTTTTCAATGATGTTTTTGGGGCCGTATCAAGTCATTATTCCCCTATAGATGTACGATCTCCAACGAGAAATTAAATCAGCAATAATGAGAAACCGCTTAACCAACATAATGCAAAAGCCCAGGAAAGAAATTTTTCTATTACTGTATATTCACAATGTAGAGCTACTCTTGAAGTCAGAAGAACTCTGAAGTTCAGTCATATTTGAGGCCTAAAGACTATTTCCCTGCAAATAAAGGCATGCTGAATAATTTTCTGCTGATACAAGTAACTGCCTTATGGTTTTCACACATAGGAACATAGAGCTACAGAAAAGCTGTTAAGACTGGAGAAGGGTTTACAGAACATTAAGATGACTTTCATCACAGACTTAAAACAGGTGCATTACACTGACGGTGTTTCTGCTAAAAAAAAGCACAGATAGGAAAAAAAAACCCGCATGCACCAGTTTTAAATCCTTTTTAAAACAACAACAGCACAAATTCTGCATTTATCATGGTTTTTTAACCTCTTGCATGGTATTATGCTATGGCACTTGAGCTGCATCCACCTCACCCTAAGTGAGCTAAAAGTACCATTCTGAGCTAATCTGAACTGAATCTAGAACAGAAGAGCTAGAAGAAAACAGCTATTTTAGAGAATATATCCACTGGCTCAATGTCTAACTTCTAAATGTTACTTTTGTAACATTTGAAGTTGTCTGAGGAATTAAAGTACATACAAAATTAAAGAAAACAATTTATTTAAACATTTGATAATCAGAATGTTAATTTTCGTGTGGACTTTTACCAAACAGCATGGTGCTTACCATTAGCAGCTATGTCAGTACCCAAGGGAACTGAACCTTTCTGGTGGTACCTTTGGAATTTACTTATGAACCTCTAGTTATAGGCAGAAACACCCGACTTGGCAGCTTATCATGAACACCCGTTGTTGCAGAGTTCAGTCCATATGTGCATGTCAGTCGCTTGCCCTCGCAAAAAGTTGTAAATCTCATTCTCCTCTACTTTGTTGGCTGCTGTTTCTCAGAAAGCTGCAATAAAAATCTCTACAAGACAGATGTGCTCACACTGATGTCAATTCTTGCCTTCGCTTCCAGAGCTCCGCATCAGTGCAATTCCTCACTCCTGAGTGTGCCCAGCTAATCTGACCTGTAAGGCTGCTTCATCCCACTCACTTTTACATCCTCTTCATATCACTCCTCACGTACCTACCACACCTTACTGGAGCAGCCAGCACCTGTCCCTCTGAGTGAGCATGTACTCTGAAGGTACCTGAACACTTTGATAAGGGATTAGTAAGCTTAAAATAAAAGTGCATTAGTAAAAAGAAACCAGAAGTCCATGGAGGAGCAACAAAGGTGAATTTAGGGTGGTTACTTAATTTCCATTTTGAGGAACAGCTGAGGGAACTGGGGTAGTTTAGTCTGGAGGAGGCTCAAGGGGAACCCTACTGCTCTCTACAAGTGCCTGACAGGAGGTTGTAGTGAGGTAGGGGTTGGTCTCCTCTCAAAGTAAAAAGTGACAGGACAAGAGGAAACAGCCTAAAACTGCGCTAGAGGAGGTTTAGATGGAGATGAGGAACAGTTCTTTCCTCAAAGGGTGCTCAGGCATTGGAACAGGCTGCCCAGGGCAGCCCTGGAGTCACCAGCCCAGCAACTGTTTACACACCCTGTAGCTGAGGCCCTCAGTGCCATGGGTTAGTGGTGGCCTTGGCAGTGCTGGGGAACAGTTGGACCGGATGAGCTTGAACGTCTTTCCCAGCCTGGTTAATTCTGTGATTCCTCCGGAGCCTAACATTTTAAAATTTCTTAAACCCATAATGTTTCTCTGTTAGTTTAAAAACAGGGAAATTATCTCAGTATCTTTGTAATCCCCAGGAAATCCAGTCAGTGTTGGTACAACTGTAGGTTAAAATGAGAAGAAGACACAGGTTTTGGAAGGGCCACAAAACTTGACAGTCTACAAGCAATCATTCTCTACATCCCTCTCCTCACATGGAGTATTACAAGACTGATATGTCAGGAGCCCACATGTCTTTTAGTGTAGACCTAGTTACAAAAATCTTCTTCATACAAGAGACTATGTTATATGAATATACAAAGCCGTTGCAAGAATAAATGAAATAGCATTTCACACAACAGATGTCACAATGACTGTTACGTGACTTAGTAATGATCAGTCTGAGGACACCTATCGGTATTTTTTGAAGGTCTGGAACTGAATCCCTACTTGTATCTCCACATACTTCCAGGTTTTTTAGAAAAAAGATACTGAAAAAAACCCCAAGTTGGCCACTTCAATGTCATTCTTCTGGTACTACACGAAGTACTTCAGAAAACAGTGGGATATGTACTCTAAGCATGTGTCTCCAGTACCCATTTTCCTGCAGAAAGTGCTTCTCTCCAGCCACTCACTGCAAAACAAAGTCAGGTTCTTGTGTTGGGGTGTTCCAAGTCACACTTACATTAGACACTTGAAGCAGCCTACAGCTCCATAGGCTAAATGATTATCTGCCAGTTTATTTCTTTTTTATTAATTCCCCCCTCTTCTAGAAATTCATTTGTAAATGCTTCCTCTTGATAAATTAATGAAAACCAGAACATTTTATTATGTTCTAATATAATAATACAGTAGGTATACATGGAAGTATATTTAAACATTCAGTTTAAGGGAGGTTAAAACCCTGCAGTTTACTATTCAAACAGAGGGATGACCTCAAAGTCTCAAATGAAACCAGGTAACTTATTACTGGGGAGAAAAACCTCCAGAGCGACAGAGAGCAGGACAAGTTGTTGCAGGAATACCCTAAATGCATCATCATTTGCAGCTTAATAAAAGATATACATATATATGCAAAGGGGTTTATTTAATTCTGACACCCTTTCCACATCACCAGTCTTTCTGGACTATATCTTTTCCAAAACATACTTTTAGAACATACAGAAAACCATTAACACAGAGTGTAAAGAGACGCATGTGCCACATGACTGGAATCGCTTCCAACACCAAACTGTTTCATCTGCTCTGAACAGTTGCACAATCTTTGAAAATTTTGACACAGCAAAACAGGAAACTCATGATGCAAAAGCCTCCAGTTATTGGTTGTGAAAACAAACTTTGTAAGTATCAGAGGCACAATGGAGATTGGGAAAAGGAGGGAGGAAATAGAAGAGGAATGAGCTAGAAGGTGCAGGAGCAACCTTAAAAATACAATGGACAAGGCAGGGAGCAAATTCAGCTCCCACTACATTTGGGGAGTGGTGTCATTCTGTGGCACTAACAGGGCATTTATCAGCTGTGGCAAAGAGGCCCAAATGTTACTTTCACCAAACTAAACCCCCCAATGTAAAAAACCCTCAGAACTACAGTGGTTAGTCTTGCAACTAGACTTGACCAGCCTTTGTCTGTCATGAAATACAAGCATCTGCATACCTGAGGCAGAGCAGCTTTAAGAAATGCATGTTATTTAAGCTGAATTTAACCTACTGCTATAAAATTGTTGGTAAGAACAGCCAAGAACCTGGTTACTTTAAAACTGCAGCACATGCAAAACAACTCCTTTTCTTTACTAGCAGAGTGCGGCGTGCATCCCTCCTTAGCATGGAACTGGATATCCATAATACAAATCTGCATGTTACGCCAAGAAAAATGCATGCCTGCTCAAATCTAGCAGCAATCATGATGCACCCAGATTTGAAAACTGAGATCACACCTGGACAGAGCCAAAGAATAAAAACCAGAATATTCGTGTGGAAAACATTTCCTATTTATACCATGAACACGTTTGTACTACATGACTGCTGAAGTATAGATATCAAAGTGATTCAAATACAACCCTGTCTTTACGATTAAACAATGCATGCAATCCACTTAATTTATGTTTAATGATCCAACATACTTCAGCAGAGAAACTACATATTAAGTCAGTGCTGTATTTCGCACGTGTAACCAGTCAGATGCTCTGCCCCTGAAACATTAAAAACGAAACTCTTATCTTCAAGCTCTCTGTATCTCTGCAGGTCTCATACAAGGACTTTACTCTCCCAGGCGGTGCATACTGCAGTAATGTCATTCTATAGCAATAAAAGGAGCTTTCCTCTGTTGATCTACATTGCAAGAAAATATCGACACTGGTAAACAAGTCAGGGATGCAAAATTAGCCCTCGTAGCCTTCCCTCTACTTTCCCTGCTCATCAACAGATTAAAAATACAATTGCCTCAAATATAATCTGCTCTTCAGGTCCAGGAAGGGACACGGACAAGAGCTGCCAGGCCCTCAGCTCTGCAGAGAGACTTGCCAGTCTCCATCCCTCTCCACCCCCCACCTACGAACTGCAAGAAGGCTCGGTGAAATATGTCTATATGAGATCATTGGGGGGGGGGGGGGGGAGGGTTAGGACACGATTATCTTCCCCTGCAAAAATGTTTTAGTGCCACCTGCCATGTGGTGCAATCCCCGCCGCATTCCAAAGACGAGACTGCGGCTTCCCGGCAGCACCGCTCTCAGATCGGGGCCAAAAGCGCTTCTTGCTGGTAAAAACCTTGCAGACTAACAGCAACCCGCGGAGGCCGAGCGAGCCCCCGCCGCATATACACACCCTCCCACCACCCCCAGCCTCAATCCCGGCACTCACCACACGGAACCATAGGCCCCAGAGCCTACGGGGGAAAGGTTCTGGTAGCGCTCGGGCACCTCCCACACGGTCTTGTTCAGCTCCTGCCGGTAGAACTTGGGCCGCTCCTGAGACATCTCTGCTCCGAAGCCCGCCCCGCCCGGCCCGGCGGGAGGGGGAGGCTCTCCCCGCGGCTGCAGCACCACCACCACCACCGCCGCCGCTGCCACCTTCTCCAGCAGCAGCAGCAGCAGCACCAACCCCTTCCTTCTTTCCTCTTCTCTCCCCGCCTCGCTTCTCCCGCGGGCGGGGGCGGCCCTGCAGCAGCACCGCCCGCTCGGCCGCCGTCCCCTCCCGCCTTCCCCTCACCTCAGGGGCGGGCGCGGGGACAGCAGAGCGCCTGACACCGCCCCGCTCTACGGGCTCCCTCCGTCCCTCCCCCAGAGCAGCGAGGGGCGGGATAACGCCGTGAGCTGAGGTGAACCGAGCCGAGGCACTGCGGCGGGAGGCAGCACACAGCTCCCCCGCCTCGCCCCGAGCAGCACAACCCGGGCCGGGCCCGGTGACAGCTCCCACCACACACACACACACACCCTGGCGCGACAGCAGGGCCCAACCGCCCGTCACGACAACTCTCGCGAGAGCTGAGGCGCCCAGAGCGGAGATGACCCAATATGGAACCAGCGCGGCGGGCTCTCGCGAGAGTAGAGCGGAAGGCGTGGTCTACGCTGGGCGGGGCCCAGGCGGAGGGGCGGGGCCTGGGGCAGAGCCCGTGTGAGGTGATTCCCGGGTTGGGGGGAGCCGAGTGCCTTTCCCGGTGCCATTACTTTCTAATTGGGGAATTGAGCCTCTCTTTTGCCCTTTCACACGCCCTGCTTGGCTTTCCTGCTGCAGTGTCTCTGCAGGATGTGCTTTAATTAACAAAAAATAAGGTAAACCGTTCTGAGGTGCAGGGTGACCTGCCAGGGTCCCTTCAGAGCAGCAGCCTGTCCCGTGTAAATCAGGGTAATTGCAAGTGCTTATGAAGTCTTAGAAGCTCTTCCTAAGGACACTTTGTTCTATTCCAGTGGCTGCAAGCCAGGAGAAATAGGGAGAGCAAAGCTCTCCCTGCCCAGATTGCCCTGGTATTTATGTGTCTGGAGAGTAAGACTTAATACTGAGGTAGGCCTTGCAGTATCAAAGAGAGATACGTGCTTGCTTTCAAGTATGTGCATAAGACTTCATGACGTCGTTAAGTGCTACAGGTTAAGCATGTTTTTGCATGGAGCCCATGGTGTCTTCACCAGGTTGTAAGAACAGAATCACAGAATGAATCAGGCTGGGAAAGCCCTTTCAGCTCATCCAGTCCTACCCATACCCCAGCACTGCCAAGGCCACCGCTGACCCATGGCACTGAGGTCTCCACAGGGTATGAACACTGCAGGGACGGTGACTGCAGCCCTGCCTTGGGCAGTACCAATGCTGAGTACCCTCTGGGGCAGGAACTGTTCCTCAGCTCCATCTAAACCTGCCCTGGTGCAGCTTGAGGCCGG
>JASSUY010027248.1:0-21226 GCA_032466535.1 Forpus xanthops | reverse complement strand
AACCTGTGGGAGTTGCATTCTTTGGATTCTCCTTCCCATTTCCCCAGGACTGGGGAAGAAAAAGGGGGGGGTGTGCAAAACTGTTTGAGGGGGGCCTCAAAACCACGACAACAGGATGTCACAAAACTGCATAAGAACATGTAAAATTGCTAAAGTAGTCCTGAATATTTCCACAGGCTTCTGGAAAAAAGTGGATTTTCTAAATTAAGTTATATGGAAGAGCATTTTTCAATGTTATGAAGTCACTGCATGTCTACTTCTAAAAACAACCAACCAGCCAAGAAAACCGCAAAACACAGTTTCACTACTTTCCTCCATCACCTTACCCTTCATTCTAAGGGGATTTACCTTTCTGGTTTGTAAATAGATGCAGATTAGGTACACCATAAAGTAGCTTCATTACGGTCTCTTAACAGCTGTCAACTTGTCATTTATATTCACTGAGTACAAGTAATAAAATATGTTACCTCTCTGGTTTGATGTTCATTGACAGGCTGACTCCTTTGTGGAATCTTAAGCTGTTGTTCCAGCTTCTGGATCTCTTGCTGGAATACGTCTCTTTCATGCTCTCGGTCAATTGCTTGCTCCTTAAAGTTAAGAAATTATGTGGATACACAATTTGATTTGAATCTAAATTAAGTAAATTACTACTGTGCATTTTTGTTAATGTGAGGCTAGTAACAGTATGTCAGTATTTTTAAGGCAGCAGATTCTCTTTTGCAACTACCATTAACAAAAACTCCTTTCAACATCTGGGCCAAACAATTTCACTTTTAATTAAAGAACAGGGACAGCATAGATACATCCAGTATTATTTCACAAAAATAACAGTTTTGTTTCTTCTGTTCCAGGTATACTGCAAAAACAGTAACAAGCCAGGATTTTAAAATTTGCTTTTTTAATGTTTGCCTTTGATATATGTAGCATAAGAATTGAAATTAACTCTGTGTTAACACTGATGAGGAGCCAACAGTGAAAACCCCTGAAATAATAGGAATGGCTTGAATTTGGTATTTCAGTTTTAACTTTTGAGCGTTTCAGCTGTTATATCCAGTGAAGCATCACCTTTCAATGACACTTTTAAAACAGACAAACCTTATCAGATGCATGAAAATAAACTAGCTGAAGTACCTGATACAAAGAGGAATGCTTCTGTCTAGCAACAAAATATTTTGCAAAAATTCAGGAAACCAGAACAAAACCTTAGCTTTTACAATCTGCAGATTTTAAAAACTCACCTGCTCTTTTGAGGAAACAGTAGAATTCTAATGCTGTTATTACAAACAGCTACTCACCTCAGTAGCCCGTAACACTGTTCATGCTACTGATAATCCTAAACCATAATGTGCTTGTAACTATGACACTTGTAATAGGAATTTTTACTTCTGAACTTTGCCCTATTATGACACACTAGTTTCAGTGAGAAAAATATGCTTCTAATTGTAGAAAATGAAATACAGCAAATCCATTTGTGGTAAGGAGTACCTGGAAAAATCTCTCCTTTAGTACTGATTATGCAGAGAAGGTGCCACAGGGTGTTATATTTATTATGTAAAAAATATTATTCCACCCTACTGTTGTTAGCTAGACAGTTAATAGAGAAAGCACAGAGATAACAGTTTTCTCTCAACACCAGCACAGGACACTTAATAGGAATAAAATGGAAAAGGAGGTGGGGAAGATGGTGTTTGCTTAAAATGGGTTAGAGCCCAAAACAAAACTGCAGAGGCAGCCTGAGGCAAGAAGAAGTTGGGTACAATAGAGGCAGCTGCCACTGTAAATGGGGAGAAATACACATAATATAACTGGCTGGAAGGTTCAGCTTAGGATCTAGGAGATAAGATTCTTGGCTACTACAAAGGAAGACTGTAAAAGAAACTATGGACCAGCTCCAACAGGTCCACATCCTCTTGGTGTTTGGGGCTGCAGAGCTGAAAACAGTGCTTCAGGTGGGGTCTCACAACAGCAGAGTAGAGGGGGAGAATCACTTCCCTCGATCTGCTGAACATGCTTTTTTCTATGCAGCCCAGGATACAATTGGCCTTCTGGGCTGTGAGCCCAGCTTATGCCCAACTTTTTTATTCCCAGTTAGAAATTACCCCAAGTCCTTCTCTGCTGGGCTGCTCTCAATCCCATCATCCCTCAGCCTATATAGCTGCTTCAACTGCCACTACCTCAGCTGCCACAACTCAGGTGCAGGACTTTGTATGGACTTTAGACTAATTCTAAGAGACTTTATTGAAAAACATGGAAATTCTAACAACTGTTAAAAAAGATCACAAAAAAAAATGTTTCTTTATTAATTTTAGAATTTTCTCATTATTTTAAACACTCAAGAAGTCTACTGAGTTATACTAAGAAATACAGAGCAGTCCTAACGAAGTGTCTTGAATGAATTTTTGACTTTTAAAACACTGATGAAATTCTTGGGCTGTAACACTGTGACTATTGTGGGCTTTCTTAATGTCTGCTCAGAATCTGAAAAAAGTAGCACTTCCTGCTGAAAAAGCCTCAGTACAGGTACCCACCCACCCTCATGGAACTGGCTTTTTACCATACTTACATCTAGAAATTTTCTTGTTTTCTCAAGTTGCTTCTCCAAAGCTTGGTTTTGCTGCCTTAAGTCCATTAATTCTGCATTTTTTTCTTGTTCTAGCTCTATGAAACGATTGACCTGCTCTTCCAAGTCTATTTCCAAGACTTTCACTTGCTTCTGAAGGTCACCATACTCTTTTTCAGCTTGACGCTGTACTTCAATTTTTTCTTTCATCAGCTTTTCTGTTTCCTCCAGGAATTCTGGTTATAATGAAAGCATCACACACTACTTTTAGATATGAATAGTTAGTAATGTTATGAAGCAGAACCACTCCCCAAGGTATCCATGCTGTACTCTGCAGAAGGATGCGAACTGGTTTGGGTTTTTACTATTTTTCTTTTTTAGAAAATGCACTTTCTTCTGAGAAATTATCAAGATAACCACTAAATCAAATCTGTATGAAAACTACTATCCTTCAATTAGTCTTCAGAGAACTGTTAGTGAAGTTGTTTGGATCACTTGCCTGTTTAAGTTTCATACAGATCAAAAGGTCTTAGTATAATTGAAAAGAAAATAAAATACATGGGTTCAAACTACAGCTAGAGTAAGCTAACAATGAAGTACAGAAAACCCAACCGTCTTCTCATCCCCAGCGTCAGTAAAATCAATCCACTCCCAGTCTTCATCATTCAGTGTGATACATGTAAGCAATTTGAAGGAAACATGGAAAGACTTAGCAAGGTTGCCAGGCAGACAGAGAGGGAAATTATTGACCTCTTACTGGAGCTTTGTAAAATCAATGACTGCATGGATGCCCAATACTGAGTCCTCACGAAAAGGCAAGCGTACACAGTAAAGCCCCAAACCACTCTATTAAGCCTCTGAAGCCGCAGCCCATTGAAGTACATATTAACTAACCATATCAATCCTTGGAGGTAAAATCCAAACTGTAAAGTGCAATTACATTTGGATAATCTTTAAAACATGATTGATATTTAGACATAAACAATGCAATTTACTTTCACTATAGAAGAAATATCCTTTAAGTACCATCATCTTACATCATTTTTAACCAATTCTCATTTCTAAGAAACTGATACATATCAATATAATACAGTGTTTAGTTACTATAATAAATGACTCAATTGTATTTGAAAATAATAATAAAGAAAAAGAAAACTACAAAATCTTCCTCCAATACTATCTATGTATCTGTAATTCATAGGTGAATAAGATGATGGTTATTCATGAATTTGCTTATCATGTTTAGAAATTATAAGAAATGTTAATGAAATGTAAAACAGTATGAAGTACAACATCAAAGCTGCAGGCCAGTAAGAATTACAAGTAATGTCAGTAAGCCAAAAGCCCAATAATCCTGATTAACAATGTCAGTACGTGTAAGTCTTCCACCCAATTACGGATTGGCCATGCAACATACAAACACACCTGCTTGGGAAGCTGCATCGACTGCAGCATCTACTATGCCTAGGAGAATAGAGAAAGAGAGAAAACAAAAAAAAAGAAGCAAAGTAATTCACATGCCAGCTATAGTTTTCTTGTGGTGCAACAATGTAAGAGAAAATGAAGCCAAAGATAGAAGTGACATTTAATGATAACGTTGTTGAGATAACTTAGGGAATGTGGTAAGTTATTCTGGTATGCATGATGTAAGTACCTACACATACTTCTAGAATTATTCCTGTAGCTGTTATAGGTGAAAATAACTTTAAAAAACTCAGAAATCTAAACCAAATAACTAGACTGGGGTCCTTGAAGGATCAGAAATTCTTAAAACACTGCTATTGTAATTTTCTTCCCCTATCATACACAGAAGTTACTAGTTTAAGGAAGAATTACAAGACATAGGGTAAATGCTTTCTTTTGAGTAAGCAGTTAGTTTATTACATTGACATGGTATTTATCTAGAATTTTCACCACAGCGCTGAAAGTTTTCATTACAGGTAGGTAACAGGCTTTCTTTACCATTCAACTTTTGTTCCATTCTTCCCCAAAAGAGGAATTTGTTAGAAAAGTGTATCTGCTCTGTATAAAGTAAGAATGGCAATCATGTTCTGGAAGGTATGCTTGCTAATCCCTTTAAAATACTGTTCAGAAAGTATTAGCATTTAGACCAGTATTTTTATCCATAACTTCAAAATACTCTATTTCCAGTGATAATAAAAATAAAAGCAGATTTTCAGAGGTATCAAGCTTTTTCTGGCTTGAAGAATAATTGTGATTGCTCAACACTTCTGAAACCTCAATGATTTTTTTGTTTACATATCAAGAACAGTTATTGTGCTAACATTAGGCATCAAGTATGAAAATGTTCCATTTTGCCTAACCACATTTTTATTAATGATTACAAAGGAGGGGAGGAACTACTACGATTACTTACTATTTTATTTGAAAGTATAAGAAAATCTCATGGAAAGATTCTGAAGAATACATACGCTGTTCAGCTGGTCCTGCATCTGCTCTCATGGCGTCCTTCTGTCTGGAAAGCAATTCCTTTTCTTCCTGGATCTGCTGCTGTTCAGCTTCTAACTCCTGTAATTTGTTACCTGTACACAGTAGTTCTTGCTCAAGATGGTCAATTACATCTATTTTTTCCTGGAGTTGTTTTTCCAGAAATGCTTTTTCATCTGCATAACCATCAATGAGGCCTGTAGAACAGAAATTTTGGGGCAAATTTTAATTAAAAAAACAGAACCATTTGAGTTTTTGCATGGTGAAATTACTACAGTATTCCCACATGCTTGAGAATATACAAAACTTGAAGATGCTTCCATTTGTTACCAATCCAAAGTAAAACTTCTGTGAGCACTGAGTTCCCTAACAGAGAAAATTAAGTAATAGTCATCTTTGTATATATAGCCTGAGAAGCCCAGGTCTGGTCCTCATGCATATCAGCCAAGCTGAACTGACTAATCTTTTTTCCCAGACCAGGATTCACAGAAAAACACAGCTGTGTGCATAGAGGGACTGCTGTTGAAACAAAAAATACTGATCTAGAAGCATAATTAACAGCAACTCAAAAATTTGAGACAATACAAATGCTAGTAATTATTCCCATCATACCAGATGCTGTTCAGAATGAGTACTTAACAGATTGGAAGTAGAGAAGGCATTCCCAGGTTAAATAGGGTGCACACCCTTACCAAGGAAGTATGAGGTAGTAGTTTGCTAAGATCACATGTTGTGGTATATACTCCTGCCTTTTTTTTTTTTCTTTAAGAGAAGTAATGAAGGTTGTCAGAGTTCAGTGAACAAATAGGCATTAGCATTTCTATCACATTAGGTAACTCACATTTGACACCACCAAAATACTGGAGGTTTGAAAATGTCTTAGCCGCAATATGATCAAAAATGACACATTTATCTCAAGAGGAGACAGAGTACCATCAGATGTATAATGAATTAAGACATTGTTCAGCATATCTATCAAAGGAATTTGCTGAGAGAATGTAACTTGGCTTTGTCAGAGTACGCTCACAACTCAGTTCAATGAGCAGAAGAAATTAAATAAAGAGAGTTCTATGGCATTTTCGTTTCATTATACCAAAACCAAAACAAACGTGCCTGTCATTTAGAAGCACATTAATTTCAGAAGTTCACAGAACTTAATTACTTAATTCAGGAATCGTAAAGCATTCAAGCAATGACAGACAAATTAGCTGAATTCCTGCAAAAGACTGAATTTGCTCAAGTGTGCAATATATCTAAGCAAAGGCTAAAACTGGCATCAGGTTCTGTCTTCTACTCTTGAACTGCATTTACATGTAGGAAATCCCATTATCTACAAACTGGCACCTAGCAAGAGTCTGCAGGTTCTCTGCTGCTATTAGTTTGTTTGCACAAGCAAATTTTATGACAGAATTGCACTGGTCCAGGGAAATACCTACTTATTTTAGATTATTTGCTTGTCTAGTAGTAATAGGATAAAAATAAAAAAAATGAAACTAAAAAATAAATAATTAGCAGGTCTCACGCTGTGTGATGTCATCTTCAAATACAATTATGCATGTACCCTCTGCAATAAAGAAGAGGCAAGCTTGTATTTCTTGATGGCCAACCTGACTAATATAAAAAATACAGACCCAGAAGGCAAAGTAACAGAGGTAAGTTCATAATAAGCACTTTTAAAAAATAAAATCACTCTCTGGCATTTTTTTTAGTTATTACTTGTAAGAATAAACCAATGCAGAGGGCCCTGACATTATGACACATTCCTACCTTTAAACAAAATTGAACTGCAACCTTTCTGCTTTGTCCTAATGTGTTAGTCTATATTACCTTATTATTGAAGATGCGTGAATAAAAAAGAAATAAAAATCTAACAAGACAAAAATATTATCCTTGAAGAAAAGCAGCAATAAACATTAAAGCTGTCAGTGTTCTGAAATTCACCAATACTAAACAGTTCTGTAACTACATCTGTGCAAGAACATAAATTCTTGGGTCACCATTTTGACGGAAGTTTAGATTGTTTTTTTGCATGTTTAGATAGGTTCTACATGAGGGTTTTTTCACTCTTAATTTTTTAAATTAAGAAAAAAAAAAAAAGAGGTAATAATGCCACTTTCAGATTTGAATCTATTCCCTCTGAAATCAGTTTTCCTCCTTTCCAGTTTTACTAAAGCTATTGAAATGCTGCAGCCAGTACTGGTGCAGATGACACACAACATTTACATTGTGTGAACTGACAAGCTACCAATTGTCCCTCACATCACATTTTAGACACTTGGCCTAGAAACCTGCATTTCCTTGTCAGGCTATGTGTCCCACCTATTAATAGCATGTGAACTCATGTTGGATTATTTGTAAAACCAAGATGAAGTCTGGCAGCGTAGCATCCTTAAAGAAAACAGACTTCAGAGAAGTCTGCTGATCTTTAGAACAAACTAAAGTATCCTTCTGCTTACTACTATGGACAACCTACCTACAGGGTTGGTGTTTTGTGCATCTTTTCCAGCTGCTAATTACAAATAGATAATGGTAGAGATGCTGTGTGGAAATAAAAACATTAGGCTATCATGATAACAAAGCTATTTGTAAAGAATAAATTAAATGTCTCCCAGGTTTGAACATATTTTCCTGATGTCAGAAAAGATTATTAGACTTCCCCTGTTGTAATACCCTGCAATTTTTAATTGCTTCCTTAATGCATCTGCAAATACACTTCTAAAGATGTCTTCAAACAGAGTGCTAACTGAAGCGTATCGCCACTACAGCACTAAAGTCAGAGTGAAGGGTCTGTGCTTTTATCCATGTTTGTGGGAAACTAAGTGAACGTCAAAAAGCAGCAGGCACAAACTGAAATACGGGAAACTGCATTTCAACATAGAGAAACTGTTGTTTTTTTCCTCTTTTGCCTCTTTGACTGTGGTCAGGCTCTGGAACAGGCTGCCCAGACACACTGCGGACAAACACGGACAATGTGGATTCAAAACTTGACCAGCCACAGTTCTGGGCAACCTGCTCTTATCTGATCCCACTTTCTGCATGGAGTTGGAATAGATGATCTACGAAGCTGCCTTCCTACTTCAACTGTTTATCACTTTATGATACTAAGTTGTTAATATTTAAGCTTGTCTGAAAAAACACATATCCAAGCTATTAATTTTAGTAAGTCAGACGATACTGAGACAAAACTGGGAAAAAGAATCACCGAGTGGCTGATGTTGGCAAGGACCTCCAGAGGTTGTCTTATTCATAACTATGTAGAGGGCTGATAACATTCAAAAAATCTCCAAAGAAACTGATCTGAGTAATCTAATTAATAGGTGAATGTAAAGTTCAACAACTCATTAAAAAGCTACTCACCTTCAGCTTTACTAAGCTCCAAAGCCAACTGCTCTCTGGCTTTAGTTTCTTCATTAAGACGTTCTTGTAGTTCCTCCTGATACTTGATAAACTCTGTGGCCTCTTGTTGCTTTTTGAAAGACTCTCGCATGAGCTCTGTTTGAGTAATTTTAGCATGTTCAAGCTACAACAGGTAAAAATTACATAAGTTAAATAAACCAAAGGCTTTTGGACAAGTCTTCTATCATTCCTATTTAAGTAACAGTTGCTTTATAGTCTCACATAACTGCAGTGGACACTGGACAAGAACTTTACTGAACAAACATTTGAAGACTACAATAGGAAGACTGACTTAGTACGAAAGTCTAAGCAAATAGGTTTTGTCAGTATAATAAACTCAATGAGCCACCTGGCTAAATCCTTGTCTTTGTTCCAGTAATTCCTGGTTTAGGAGTTTACACTAGATTCACCTTTGTTTGCACAAGAGTTTTACACTAAATATGAGTAAGTTACCACCCACCACATACTTAGAATGGCTAAAAAAAATAGCATAAAGCTGGCAGAAGTTTCAATATAAATTGACACAAGTGGTGCTTCATCTCTTTTTCTCCTTAAGATGAAGATTAATGAGACAACCAGGAAAAAGGAAACTTTGAATGCATTGCACTTTTCGATCAACAAGGCAGTAAAGCAATGTTTCTTCCAACCTTGTCCACCTAACAGATGTATAAAGGATTTTTGGTTTTAATATTCTTCTCTGCTTTTCTGATGGGTTGATATTTAATGGGTACTGCATAAACACAGCACAATCTTACTATGCCACTCTATGAAACTACTAGAAAATCAGGACTAAAAAGAATGTTTTTTTTTTTCAGAATAAGACAGCATATTCCAATGTCAGAATATGAAATAACACTTATTTCCTGATCCTCTCACTCCTTTCTTTTTACTTTTCCTTTTTAATGTTATGGATATGGACAGATATTTGTAAGATAGTAACATCTGCAGCTTTGCTAGTTTATAGAAACATTCTTTCTCTTAATTTCTTGGAAAACAGAAGCTTTCTCATCATCTCCAGATAAGTTAATGAGTAATGATTAGTTTACTTTAAAAACTCAGAAAAATGGGTTAGGAATATTCTTAGAACACAGAACACAAACCTACCCATTTATAAATAAAATTACACTTTGAAAAGAATGTCTGAATAATCAGTAAGTTCTCATTTATAATATACTGAATACTTCATTTCTTCTCTCCAGCATTCTTTTTTAGATGGACATCATTAATGTGTATTTATTCTGACAGAAGTTAAAGAAAGGTGTAAATACTGCAGTTGCATATCTGCACTGGCTTGAGATACTTTAAAAATCACTTTATTCTTACATTTTGAGGTGTTTAATGAAAGACCCATCTCAGATAGAAGGAAAATATATAATAGGTTTCCTGTACATAGACTATAATAAAAATGGCTTACTTGAATGCAAACAGATACCCCCATTAACACTCAGTATGAAAATTATTCTCCATTTCTTTTCAATAACCAACTCAAGGCCTTATTAAAAATAATAGGAAAAAAAAAAAAAAAGACACACAAACATGAACATGATTTTCCAAGAACAAAACTTTCTTCATTGGATCACTGGAAGCCATTAACAAGCTTGTGCTAGCTGATATTACTTGTCAGTGCATAAGAACCATAAAAGTAAATTATTTACAGTGAGACAAATGTAAGGTAACATCGAAGTGCTTTAAAGAGAACTTAAATCTCCGTAATTCAATATTTCTCTACCTGCTAAATTTCTCTTGTTAGAAATTAACAGAGAGAATTAAAGCTTTTTCAGTGCCCACTAAAAACTAACTAGGAAAAAATCCTGTCAGCAATACATAACAACTTTAACAACAGATACAAGTTCATATCATTTTCCACCATAGTCGCATATATTTTCTTTCAAAAACTTTAATACTTACTGAATAGGGAGGTGTAGGCAAGGAGATTTTAGAGACAACTTTCAAAATGTGCCCATTTTTTTTGTGGCTGAAGTGAAAAATTGAAGTATTTACAACTACAGAATTATTCTCATCCAAGTGTTCAGTAAAAGGAAAAGGATGTGGTAAAGGCACACGAGATTCAACCTCGTATGTATCTTCTTCTTGTCCTTCAGTCCACAAACCACTGAACAGATGAGATGCCCAGTAGGTGCGGTAAGAATCCATTCCAAAAAATATCGTCGCTGCCGTCTTCTCAATTGTCACATGGGTACATTTTGCACTAGCTAGGCTCGTTTCAGAAAATCCCAACAGATATTTGTAAACAGATATCTACTTAGCAGTCTGAAGACAGGTATCAGCATTATCGGTGACAAACCTACTAACAATCAACAGGAAGTCTCAAATCACATTCTCAAGCAGAGTTATTTGTTTGTTGATTAATCCAGAATAGAGAGAGGTGCAAGAAAACTTTGCATAGTCACTCCTAAAATCCTTCTTAGAGAAGTTTCACATGAAAAAGCAACAGAGACGTTCCAGCAGCAGCTGACAGGTAATTTCCAAGGCAAGGAAGTGCAATTTTACCTGCACAGATACGCTGCAGCAGACATGCAAGCTAGCAGAACAGAAACTAAAAAATGATTTTCCATCTCCACTATGGCAAATGAAAGAGAAGTACAGATACGTCACTGATTTTCTTCATTCTTGATCTTGGAGTTGATTCAAAAGGAAGAATTTTCTCAAGCTCTGCTAGTTGAAAAGCTTCCTGTTAGTATCTCCCAACCGAAAGAGTTCAGGGGAGTGGCCTGATTTATTTACCTATACATAACACCAGCAGGTGGAATTTGAATTAGTACACCCACTATATGCCTTGCCTGAAAACTTTCAAACTGCATTTCAAGTCTGAAAGTGTGTGTTCAGACAGGTCTCAAAGTTACTTTGAAGATTTTGCCAGGTTTCTCTCTTTTAAGCTTATTTGAAGAGATGGGTACGTCTGTATACACAACACAACTGAGTAAGAGGAAAGGTTAAAACGGTTTCTACCTGTAATTAGTTTTAGAGTATAAAATATTTCAGAGTAGAAAAAGAAAGGGTTCCATTTCTGAATACTTAAGAATAACTGTCAGGTCGCCTACAAACCCTTCATATGTACAGGAAATGTGTATAATCCAGTAAGTACACAATAGGCATCGAGAAGCAGACAAGCTTGAATACTTGCAAAGAGCCTCTACAGAAAAGAGGTCAATATTTATACTTAATACTGTGAGATAATGTGTAAACAGATTACGATTTCATTGGTTTTAAAAAATCCAAACAGATATGATCATTAGGAATAAACCCATATTTGTATAATCTATATTAATGAAACAAATGTGTGTACATGTTTGAGCCAAAACATAACTCTGTTGCTGGCAATGTCTAGCTACAAAACTATGAAGAGAAAATAAACTTTCTCAATCAACTGACAGTAAATAAAAATAAGCTACTTAGAATACACTGAGTACTTCCATCAGTACTTAGAGAATACTGCAAAAATATCAGGCACAAAAGTAAAATAATTTAGAGCTGTATATAAAACTAATGCATTTAAACAGCACCAATGAAATGTTCAGAAAAAAATAACATGTTGATAATACTTTCATAATCGCAGCATGAATTCTTAGTTACTGTAAAACTCTAAAGTTGGTTTTCTTTGTCTGTATCATCTGCTCTTTAAATGGGAGACTTCCTACAAATGTCTAACTATATTTTTTTCAGAATTCCATACACTGGAGTACCTGTGTATCCTTTTTTGTTATTATGCAATGCTAAGTCTTACGCTGAAAAAAGACCTCAAAAAGCCAAATATCTCCCTCTAATTGAATTCATGCTCAAACAGAAGAGAGCTTTTGCAGAATTAGTTTGCAAAGAAATGAAATGCAGAAACTGGTTTAAAAGAACCACTGACTTAGTAAAGCAAGTCAGTTCTCTGGAGGTTCTCTGAATTTGTATTTAAATGATGTTAAATTTTAGTTAAGTCACAGATTAGTTCTTTTTTAAGAAAACAAGAGTATCAATTTCATGTTTGAACTATTTTTCAAAAGCAGTAATACTTAAAATGCTTAAAACTTCTAAAGTACTACATTTAATATGAATTTTCAAATTACTTTCATTATCACAGATTTTTTTTCTCCTTCATTTCCAGTAGGTAGGATTTATGTAATTTACACCTAGAGACATGGAAGCAATGACTTTTTAAGTAATATTACTACTTGGTTAACAAATATATGGGTCTGTAGTATAGAACACACTGTATCCTTTGAACTCAAGCCTCAAAGATTAAAGAGCTAGACTCTAAAGACAAAGTTCTTCAAGAAGTACAGTGAGCGTATTTATTCTGATATCTTCAAATTGAGATATACATAATGTAAAAGTAAAGCACATGATATAAGCACTGTGATTTGAACTGAGATAGGCATACAGCTCCCATCTCAATTAAAAGGGAAGAACTCCGGACAACATCTTGCCATGCAAAGTACCCTGACAGCAAACAGAAAGGAGTAAGCCTTACACTGGCTCTTTTCTGAAGAGCATTTATGAATCACATACCTCATACAAATACCAGAAAGCTGCAAGTGCAAACTCGTTTTCTGACAGAAAGGTAGGTATGTGCTTATCACACGAATACTGTGACTTTTTGGCCAGTCAACTGACGTTTTAAGATGGTTGTCAAGAGAACTGGGCAGCTGTCCTTTAAGCCTACCTTTTCACAAGGCCCAGCTCAATGTGCCCTGATGTCTCCTGTCTCATCTCTGGATTGCAATAGAATGCAGACAACACACCCGTATGAGCAATGAAATGTGCCTGAGACTGACAAATATGCCCAAATTTAGACTTCCTCTGCAGCCCAAAGCAGACAACTAACAGGAATCTAAATTTATCACTGGATGATGCTGGAGTAGACTTTTTTGGGCATAAACATCTTTAGTATCGTTTCAGCTTTCAAAATGAGCCTTATATGAAGCTCCAGGTTTATAGAAACCACATTCATAAGAAAAATAAAGAAGGAAAAAAAAAATAGACAAAAAAAATTCAAAATGCATCACTATCAGACCACCTTACCTGATTTGAAGTTTCATTGATAGCTTCCAGAAGCTTTTCAACAGCTGCTTGTAGTCGAGAACTAATATTCAGAATGAGTTCTTCATTTTCTGGATCTATTTCCACTCCACTTTCTGCAAGATGTTGGCTGAGCAGTCCTTCATCCATTGCTCCTGACCACATGTTAATATCATCATCTCCCATACTACTACCATGATATGAGGAACAGGACTCTGGAAAAACAATGATTGCCTTTTCACACAGACTCTCAGCACTTCAAAACACAAAAAACTGCACATCCAAGTTATGATTAGAAAGACAAGTCATAAAATGATTAAAATATCTGTATTCGTCACAAAGACAGGGAAATATAGCATACTAAAATTTACACAAACAAGATACACAAAGTGTTAACTAAAAACAAGCAGAAGGGAAAGAGAAAAGGAGATACTAACAGAAAATAGTTTAGCTGCTCTTTCAGCACACTTTTCATCTTTGAGGCTCATCTTCAATCCTTTGTTACTATCAGTAACCCTTACTACTTTGAATAACTTGCAATCTTAACTTGCAAATTGTATTTAAAATACAACCAGGTAAAAAAACCCAAAACAAAGCAGACTGTCGGTCCCTGCTTCACCAATGCCTAGCTGTGTTGGTGTGCATTAACACTAACTGTTCAAGTATCGATTCAAAAGCACAGCCTCAAGTGAGTAAAGGGAAAGACACGCACGTAATTCAGACAACTTCTCAGGACAAACAGCCTAGAGTACAGAACATCAAAATTCAGCATTATTATTAATGAACCAAAAATTTATTAAAATGAGTAGCTGAACAAATCAAAAATAATGCAAGGGACTGTATCTGTCCCTACTGGTGTGCCACCTTGTACCTGCCTGCTGCTCAACCTTCTTGAGGTCTGATACAGGTTAGGGGATTATCTGTTCTGTCTGAAAAGCAGGAAACACAATACTTGCCTATGGTATTAAACTGATAGAAATTCATCTAGAAAACAGCAATTTTGCCATATTTAGAATTCAGGGCTGCATTTAAGCCAGACAAGTGCAAGAAAACTCCCGAGGTGTTTCAAAATCATACTTTCAGCATGAAATAGCAATACAACAGTAACATTACAACAGTGGATAATTATTGCTTAGTATTGTGTTTTAAAAATGAAGAAGTGTTATGTCATTAAGCTGTCTGACTTGAAATGACAGAAATAAATGCTACTGTGGAATTTTTTTTTTAAAATGAAAGTTTATTTTAATGAAGTGTATTTCTGAAATAATTTAAAATCAATTCAATGCTTTTGTGCTTTGTTTTTGTGTTGGGTTTTTTCAACAATTAGATCTTGGTTTTGGTTAAGGTTTTCAAAAAAAAAAAAAAAACAAAAGAAACCAAAAAAAACCAAACAACCCATAAAAAAATAATCCACCTTATCCATCTTATTTTTGGGAAATAGCGGTATGACTAAATCAGTTAAGACTGGTCAATACCTGCTTAGCAGTAAAGTTGCAATACTCTGTAATCTCTGAATTTAAGTCCCTGGTTACTCTATGAATTGTGACTGCTAAACTGGAACAGTTTGTTTAGTTACAGAGATTGAAATGAAATTATAATAGGTCAATTTTACAAAATTGTCTTTAAAAACCGTAGTCAGTACACGTTAGACACAATTTCCTTATACTTGCTCTTGCTTCTTAACCAGGCATGCAAATAACACTGGAAATCCTGTTGCTGATGTTGTTTGAACCTAGCATGGAAGTCAGATTATAGTTTTCTGGTTTGTTTTTATTTTTTTTTTAACAAGTTGCAATGTGATTAACTGCCTGGTTTACTTACTATACCTGCAAACATTCTGATAACAATATCTACACACTTTTTTCACTACAGATACAGCTTGTATACATATGACCCATATATAACACAGTAATCTAGAGAGATTTTAATTTATAAAGGTTTCATTTTGTTTACTTTTATTTTACAATTGTTTAGATTTTTAAAATGTAGATGTACTTAGTAATTTTTTTCTTCTAGTTACATCATTACTGTTTCATATCTCCTTTTAGGTATGTGGGATATAATGTTACGAATTATTTTCACACTCCAAAGGGAAAAAAACAGAGGCACACTATATGCATGAATGGAATGAATAACCAGATGAATAGAGTACACATTCACATGGCACCTTTCATCTACACAGGATTTCAAAGCACTTTCAATACTGCACTTTGGAACAAACTGCTGTAGTGGAGTCACCCTAGCAGTGGCTGGCAGTCATTCTCTGCCAGCACACTAAAGATTCCCAATAGAATTGTACAGCATAAAAGCTTCCCCATAATATCCTAATATTTCACCCCCCTACAGTGTAAGGAAGGCTGCAAAATTAACAATTCCGCATTTTTTATTCAATAGCATTCCGATTTCTCAACACCCAAATTAGGGTTAGCTCTGGGTATCTCAAAATATGAATCGTGATGCAGAAGCTTTAATATCCTCAGAGTAGAAAGGACCTTCATTTAAGATGGACATCCAGCAGCATACATATTTCCAAATGCTGTGCCAAGGTAGTTGAAGGAAAACATATTCCCTACTGAGCCACCAACACACTTACTGCAGCACCTGATGCTCTTTGGAGGCCACCCATCTTAAGTACTGATCAGGTAAGACTCTGCTTAGCTTCAGAGATCTCACCAAATAAAAGCCCACAGTACAGTAGCACAGCTATAAACAAGATAAAACAATCACATATTAGTTATTGCACAAGCTAATTCTTTCCTGATGGAGTACAAATTATCTACGTAATGTCCCCGTCTTCCTTCTCAGGCTTAACTCATAGTTCATGTCCTAGAATCCTTTCATTTTAGCAAATCATTTGCTCAAGTGGTACAGCTGAATTGTGCAATGATGAGTGTATATCAAATGCAAAAATAAACTTTATACAGAATAACTGCAGAATTGTGTAGTCTGTTACAAAACCATCTGAACTTCTGGCTGTCTGGAAACTTAAAACATAATAGGCTTAAAACACTGATGACTGCTCAGAATGTAATTCTCAAAGATAAAAAAAGGAAAACCAGGAAGTATCAAATGCACCCTGTAATAATTCTGTTTATACTGTAAGGTTGGCAACTCAAACAGAAAAATCAATGGCAAATCATAAATGCAGATGCCCATAACTTATATAAAATGGCATGTAAGAACAGGACTTCATGTTAAAGGTCTTCCTAACTGCAAAGTAAAAATCTCTTTTTCCCCTGAAAATGGCCCTAGTACATCTTGCTGGAAGATTTTCAGTGGTGGAAGCAAGAAACAGAAATGTTGTCAGGTTTTATTAACCACCCTAGCAGTTGTATTCCTAACCCTGATTTTACTAATCCTTAGAATGCTTTTCATTCTTCCATCCCAGTAGAACTAAACCAAATTTTCTGTCCCTCAATTTTCTTTTTCAGTCTACTCAAAATAATAAGCAGAATGTAACTGGCTCAAGTAAAAATGTCTTTTCCTTGTGTAAACTCTCTCCTTGTAACAAAAAAGGAACCCCAAATCAACAAAGGCTCATATTGTTTCCTTTACCACGAAGATTCCAATTCATCACGTCAGATGTCATGGCCCACTAAATCTTAAGAAAAGTGTTCAATTATACAGTGCTTACAAGTTTCAGATAGAGAAGTTGTTTGTGAACTGTCAACTGACACTTCTGAACCAATGCATACTTTGCATCATGCAGAACTAGTATCTAAGTTTACCCCTGAGATTCCACTAAAAAAATTAAGGTTAGGGGTTACAAGCTGAAAACAAAAAGAATCAGTTTTATGGTGAGTCAGTATACAAAGCTATTTACTACCTTGTTCCTGATTCAGAAACAGGGAGCTCGGAGAGTAGATAAAGTGCTTTACAACGAATGCCATAATCACACAGGCTTCTCCAGAGCAATCTGCAGCACTACAATCCCTCCTAAGGTACAACATCTGAGGGCAGAGTAGAGCAAGGTCTGCTGACTCTGTCATCATGATTCCTGATCCAAATATCCAAACAGAATTAACTCACCAGCTTACTTTGCACAAATGCTGTTCACTCCCAATGATATGGAAGTGGGTGACATGGTTTAGTGGGAGGTGCCCCTGTCCATGGCAGGGGGGCTGGAACTAGATGATCTTGAGGTCCTTTCCAACCCTAACTATTCTGATTCTATGATTCTATGTTTTATGACTGAAACTTGAACTTTATTCACTCTGCTAGAAATAAAATCCTATGATAGCCAATGACTGAGACAAGGTCCCAGATAAACCTCTATACACTCTACAAATCAGGTTGTGGTTGTAAGTATGTGACCTTAATGATTCAGCTTTTTAAAATGCTGACACTTGGCAAAAAAAGTAAGCTGAGTTTTGCTTGTCAATAAAACCAGATTGTGTTCAGAAGGTCAGGGAGAATTCACCTTATTAATAAACACTTTTTTTTTTTCTTTTCTTTTTTATTTTATTTTTATGTTTGTATTGGTACAAATTTATTCCTACACATTTCATAAGTAATTAAAAAGGAAGCAGTCTAGTGGAAGATGTCCTGCTCATGGCAGGAGGGTTGGAACTAGATGATTTTTAAGGTCCCTTCCAACCCAAACCATTCTACGATGCTATGAACATCTGTTTGGCTAGATGTTAGAAAATACAGCAACATGCACAGGTTAAAATACAGAAGTAGTGTCTACCTATGTCTTACTTCCAGTAAACAACAGGTAAAAACTTTTAAAAGCTTATGTTCTCTCAGGCCATTCAGTAGAAGTAGAGGAAATTAACAGCAACAGTCCTGTTGCTGGAAACGTTAGCAGAAATTGTCATCTAATTCCACTTAAAGACAGACCAAATACTTCTGCTGATGGAACAGCATAACTGTTACTAAGGCTAGGTCACCCCAGTGGCAGAATAATGTACACAGGCAGGATGCTACTGGATCATTCTGAAAGGGGCAGCTTGAATGCCACTCAAATATCAAAGAGGGGCATGCCAATAGCAGACAGTATTTCTTATAGAATAGTGAAACATAACATGTCTCTTCAAAATACACTAATAGCAAACACAAGAGTTAGAAAAGGCAACCTTTATCACTAGCAGAATGGAATGAAGAGATGCCTTGTTTATTTACGAGAGTACTCTTTCACCAGAAGACTTCACAAGAAATCAACAATACATTCCAATAACAGGGCCTATTGTGCATTTAGACAGTTGTGTTATGAAAGCCAAGCATAAGTCTGTATTGTAGCCACCCAAAATACCAAATAATGGCACTTAAAAAACTGTGCATAAATGTAATGTAAATAATGCATATTAAGAACAGATCATTACAATAATTAGTGACACATGTAAGTACACATGTACTTGTGTACAGGAACAGGCAAAAAGAAAATGCATGCATTGTGCATTGTACATGCCCATGTGGAGCAAGCACATGAGAGTAGTGAAGGGCAGCGTTCACGTATTAGCCCTTTGTACATGCAGTTATGTATATATTATCTGAGAAAATGAAGCAATATTCTCCGCAAATGAGAATGAGGGAGAAAAGCAACAGCACATGTCCTCTGAAGAGGTATGATGTAATTATGAACTAGATTCAGTGAATGTACTAGGTAATACCACAATATATGTTATTGTGTCAACCTCTCATTGCTGCCTTCATAAGCAGAACACGGTTTTATCTCTTTGGGCAATGTATGTTGTAAAAATCCCAATGCTTTTCACATACCTCAGACTATAAACTGAAAATACTAAGAATACAAAGAATATTTCTGAATAGCTGGTTTTAGTTTAGAACACTTAATTAAAATGCAGTTTACATAAAATTTAAGACTACCTCAGGAAACAAAAGCAGGTGGTAGTAAACTCTGAGCCTGGTCATTGCTCCTTTTACTGTTTAGCTGGGAGACTGTGTGGAAAATAATAGCCAGTGATTGAAGACACTTTTAACTGCTTTAACATAAACAAACTATTAATTTCTCACCCCAAAGTAAAGTGCAAGCATGATTAATTTTGAAAGAAGCAATTTCTTCATTTATAGTAGCAGATGTGCTCAATCTTTAAGATCTCCTGGACAAGCATCAATATTTAGGCCAGAAGCTTAGATAACCAATCTAAAGTTTGGGGCAAAAGGCAAAGCCTCTCGGAAGTCTGAGTTTTCAAAAAATAATTTTCCTCACAAATATAGTGAAATGAGCAGAAAACAAAAGGTATGAAGATTTTTTAATGAAGCAGCAGTGCAAGCATAAAAATGCTATTAACTGGAAAAATTCAAGAATTCTTAGACTGCAGCTGCACACATTTCACTGCAGACAACTTTTTAAGCAATCAACTGAGAAGTCACTTTGCTATGTAGTCATACACCCTTTTTTAATTTGTCCCAGGGCTTGATGTGACCTATATTTACAGAAGAAATCAATATTTAATATTCTACATTCTGAATGAAAGAGGTAAAGTTCATCTTCATTTATTATTTGTATTATTACTCTGTAGTAAATGTTGTCTTAGTATTGAAGTACAGAGTATTCTCTGCATTAAGATATAGAAAATTAGAAAATAAAGTATTAAGTTCTTTTTCTCATTGACAGTAGTTAAAATTCCAGCCAAATCCAAATGTATAATGTTTTCAGGCTGAATGGATCCATTGTACTCTATACATTGCCTCCCCATAAGATCCAAGATGAATATGCAGAACTTTAAGAACACCTAAATGGTACGTAAGCTGTGTTATAGTAAAGCTCCTATTCTTGCACAGAAGAAAAATGGACAGACACTATCCTAGTACAATCACAAAATATTAAACCTGGGAGAGTTCTTAGACACTGGTAAGCAACTAACCACAACATTAAAATGCTCCTTTCAGGCTTGTGATAACTAGCACTTCTCCAAACAGCTGACTGACAAGTCTTGGCAGTTAGACAGTTCCGGGAAACATTTCCCAAAGGCTATTTGCATGCAATCACCCTCTTTAGAAGGCTAAGGAAGGCCTCAAGCATATACATATACAGGCTGTCCATGACAGCTGGCCTCAGTCAGCAGCAACACCCCTACGTACACTCAGTGCACTAGTAGGGATACATCCTTTGACACTAGCTCCCATTCCCCATACACATGAAGAAAGGTGTAAAGTTTGTGGAAAATACCACGGAGCTATGTTGAACTCTTTGCATCCTTCAACAGGAACATACTTATTTTTGTATTTCTCAATCACTTTCCTATTCCATTGCAGGCTTTGAAACAGGACCCTAGATATGTGTTGTAACTGTTTTGGGGCATGACACAGACAACTTCAATAATGTTGTCTCTTAAGCAGAGATGTCACATGCATTCAAAGGAAAAATAGTTAAGTCTATTTTTTATTAAAAATTTCAAAACTAAAGGTTATTTAAACCTATAATGAAAGTATGCAAAACCATACGATCATTACCTTTTTCATATCCCACACTGATACAGGGTTTTACTGACTCCTCTGCCTCTGTGTCCCATCCAGCTGGTTTGGAAGCCTGGCCTTTCCCAGACCGATCCAGTAACCCAAGCACATGGTGACCAATTGTCTTCTCCATTGCCACAGTTGTCTTCACAACTTCTAAAACAATCTTCATGAGTTTTTCATTAGCTTTCTGAAAAACGTGCCTGCAGGACAAAGACTAATCAGTCCTCTGATTTTCTTCTGCTTTCGAAGTGTTTTTAAATCCATACACATCCTTGCAACAAGGAAAGATTTGCAGTTTAAATGATTCCTTTAAGACTAAATCCCATCTCATACACATAAATATTAAAGCACATTTGTGTTAGAAATCAATTC
>JASSUY010027245.1:0-13221 GCA_032466535.1 Forpus xanthops | reverse complement strand
AAGCCTGTAGATATGAAAGAGAACTGGATTTAACTCAAATGTCTAACCTGTATTAGTCAAGAATACTAAGAACTTGGTAGGATGATATTTAGGAAGACTAACAGCAAAATTAGTGTGTACAAACAGAATAGTAATGTAACTTCATCAGCATGAGTCCTGTCTCCTTTTTTTAGACAGATATTATTTTATTTTTTGTTTTTTTTTTTAGTTCAACTGATACTCAATGATGTATTTCTAGCTGATGCATTGTCCCAATCTTAATCTGTCTGAATTTCTATAACTGCTGAATGTTAAATTCTTCATTTTATGTTTTTGTTACTGGGTTATTTCCTTTTTAAACTGGATTTGGACTGAATTGCAAAGACAAAACAACAACATTGTAACAGTTGATATGTATGTAGATTGTGTACTTCATGTTTCATGGTTTTCCTCTGATTTTTCTGCTCTCAAACCACTGTAAGCAAAATAAAGTCCGAGGCTCATATGCTTTTTCAGAAGCTGTGCTCAGCTCTCCCCTGAAATAGTTCAAGCTTTGGAGATGTCTAAGAAGTAACATGATTGGATTTACCTCTTTTTTTTTTTTTCTCTGCTGTCAGTAGGAGTTGAAATGGTACTGATTGTTTAAATAATACTCATTCTATTTTTGCTTGTGTAAGTAGGAGCCATCCTTTAACAGTGTGTTAACACCCACTTGATATTTAAGTATGAAATTAGCCGTTTTAAGAGATCTTTTAAATTAACAGGAAAAGGCCTAATTTTGTAAGTTAGTTTAATAATAAGCTTCTGGTTAATAACAGAATTTTCAGTGAGTCTTGTGCTAGCATTTATCAAGACCTGGGTATATTTACCTGTCTAGGATTATTTCAGATCTTCTTAGTATTAAGCTATTACGAATGTTATTTTCTTCATCTCTTTTGTAAAATGCATATTTTTGAGGAAGCACATATGTGGGGCTGGCACTATTTTATTGCATATAGAATTTCTCAGGGAAATAGTTCTTTGTGCAGCTGATTCAGTACCTGAAGTGCACCACAGAGTGAATGAGGCAAGCAGTGCCACTGTTTAATGTGCTGCTTAAAAACTGTTTTAAGACTGTACTGGTGCTTTACAGAAATACAGAGTTTGTTGCTTAAATATCAGTGATTTCTCTCATTTTCTTGAGGGTGAGATGAGATGATTGAAAAAACTGAAAATTTTATGCTATTTTCAAATGCATAATTGTAACTTCTATTATTTTTTTCCATTACCATGTTGCTGTTATTTTGATATCTTCTGAGGTGTCTTTAGACACACACACATTTGTGTTTCCCATGTCCTGTGCTTTTTCTTGTTTGTAAAATCGGTGGGTTTGACAAATTTGAGCCATGTGAAAGTTCCCGAAGAAATTTTGAGGCGTTGACAGCATTTGAAATGGAAATTATTTGCAAGTGAAAATGTTAGTTTGATGCAGTATTCTCCAGGGATTAAAAAAATAAAATTATTTTCTTCCTTTTGCTCATTGTGGTTTGAGAACTAAGACTTGGTTTTATCAAAAAAAAAGAGAAAGATACATGAAATATCTTCATTTTTATGTTTTCCTGTGGCAGCCTGATCTACCTTTTTGTGTCTCCCTCATATATAAATGTGAAAGATATTGCTAATAATTCACACCTTTTCAATTTGTAAACTAAAGATTGAGTTTTCTGAACATACCTCTCTTCATCACTTATTTTTGGTGAATAGATGGGCTAGGATAGTAGAAGAAAGACACACTATGAATGAATTTGGGAGGATTCTTTTTCTTCCAATGTAAATTATTTACAAAATCAGGAAGTTATTCTAGTGTCAATCTTATACACTAAGATTGAACAAAAGATACCAGGTAAGTACACTAATAAGAGGGGAAAAAAGTATGCAAGTAATGGAACAAGGTACTAGTGGTGGCAAAATAATCTGTACATGTATGGTGAACAGAATCACATCTGTATCTTGGCTTACATGCAGAAGGACAAATACAGAGTAAAGCTTGAAACTGCTTTTTTCTCACTGTATTATAGCCAAAGCATCACAATATTTGGAAGTTTGTGATGTTCTGGAATGTAGGTTAAGCTGAAACAAGTTTTGGCTTTCAAGCTGATACTACTTTCTGTGGGAATTTTGCTTTGTGTATTTTTCTTTGTGTATAGAATAAAATAAAATGAAGAGCTACATGAAATAATTCTTAGGGCATATTAGGATACAGTGACAAATATGTATCATGCATTTTACTGAAATGTGAATATATTGGGAGATTGAAATTCAGTCTCTGAAAATATCAGAAATTACACTATAACAAAACTCAACAGGTGTATGCACATACAGCTTTAAAGTACTGTATATTTTTACACTTCTGAAAGCTCTTTAAAGCTTTTTTTATGCTTATTTGGGTAACTGGAATAAAAGGGAAAAAATAGAATTGCTATTGCAAGATGCTTCCCATATATAACAAATCTATTGGATTTTGTTGTAAGAGTTGTTTTGGGGGGGGAGGGAAGTTGCTCAAGTTGCATCTTGCATAAATACAAAAAAGTTTGAACACAAGTTTGGGGCTTTAATTTGTGTAATGTTCTGACATAAAATCCTAACTTTTAAATGAGAAAATAATTATTAAGTAGATAAGTCTGAAATATGGGCTTTATTCATAGAAATGCTGAGAAACTGATTGTTGTATGGTGTTAAATTGTACAAATCTAACTCATGCTTGGGACTGATAGCTTATTTGAGCCTAGTTAGGTGGAAAGGCAGCTGGAAAACAGCAATGCCAGGAAGTACTGACAAGAGATTTAACTTTTTAATGTTGTTTCTTACTTCAGTATTCTACTTGCTTGTAGAATACTGAAAAGGGTTGATCATAAAGATATAATCCATACAGATCTATTTCTTCCTTTTGGAACCACAAAGGCTTCCAGTTTTGCCAAGATATAGTGGCAGAATACTTTGGAACCAATATGTACACCACCTTGGATTTTAGTTGGTCATGTTTAAATGAAGGTTCAGTGTGGTGCTGATCATTTTAGGGGCCCTATAATTAAAAGTATTAATCCTAAATCCAGTTTATCATTTGTTCTTTAAAGTTCCTGTAGTTCCATAACTACCTTTATAAATCTAGCAAATTCTTCCCAGCAACTGAATCTTTCTTATACTAGCATTATAAATCATATATGTGATGCTTTGGATCTGCTAACTGTTGCCATAGAAATTATGAAGATCCGTAATTCTTGCCACAGGAATTGTACGATGAGAGCAGCAAATTCTGATATGCAGTCTCACAGCTGTCATATACTTACTTTCTGCACTAAAAAAAAACCAGATTCTCCCCTCTGTGCTAACGTAGCTTGTAACTCTGAACACATCTTGTGGAGGCAGCGCTTTGTCACTGCTACTAATTACTTTTAAAAGTGTGTAACACCTATGAATATTGTGGTCTTTTGGGGAAAGATCTTCCCTAAAAGTAGTTACTGGTTGATACATTTGGGACTTGAGAATAAAGCCTGTGAATAAGAAAGGAAATTTGAATCGCTGCTTTGGATTTGGATTAATTTGCATGCATACTTGTAGCATATAGAGCCTACCTGTTTATACATTGGTTTTCAAAGTTACAATTATTGGCCACTTTGAGGAGAGGAAGAAGAAATGTATCAATTGTTCATGCAAAAATTAAGTACTTTGTTTTCCCTACTGCTTTAAAATTACTAGTAGAAGAATATTTGACAGCTGTGACTGGTGTATGTTCATGAAATTGCTCCTCTAAATGTCCTGGTTCTCAAATGAACAGTTGAATGTGTTGGTTTTTTGAACAATTTGATTTCAATTATTTTGAAAATATTGAATGTTGAGATTGTGGATTATTAATGAAATGAAGATAGGTAATTGTTTTGTAATGGAATTCAACTGAAATCCAGTGTATGGAATCATACCATCCCAAGTATCTTGTGAACTCCTAAAATCATTAAACTCTGAATAGTGTGGTTCCTTAATTTGCCAAAAATAGATGAGATTAGGAAGTAGGGCTTGGAGTTTTCCCTAGGGCAAGTAAGTGAGGAAACCTGCAAATCTATATTGTATTATTTGAAAAGTGGGTTCTTGTGATTAAACTGCGTGTATTTTTAGATGTGAAGCTCATCCTGCTTGCCACTAGTACTGGTATTGGCATCTGTGCACTTTTAAATGTTACTGAGCTGTGAGCCATCCACTTCGTTATACAACCAGTGCATTATTTAAATGTCAAATCAGCTTAAAACTTCTGTAAGTGGGCAGGTAAAAATGTAAAGCTCTAGTTGTGGTAAAACTATCTTAAGTGCTTGTTCGTTTACTCTCGCAGAATGCGTACTTTAGGAAATGTTCTATATAAATGTTTCTATCAGTCACAGGAACGGTAGCTATTTCTCCCTTTATCATTCGATTCTTCAGCTGTGAAAATTATCTTTTTTCAACTTTGTACAACAATATTTTCTTTTTAACTATTGTATTAGAAAACAGTTTTGTGCGCAAACAAGTAGCTACTGCTTCTGGGTATTTTGTGTTAGTTTGCATTCTGGTGAAGTAGATGCACGACTTGTGTATGTATAGATAAGCCAACAATTTTCTGTGTATTATGAGGACTAGCAAAATCTACATCACAAATTTTGACACATTACAGCTGAAGGAAGAGGAACAGCGTGCAAGACAAGATACATTCTTCAAGGAAAGATGCTTGTCCAGCAGTTTGCTTCATGTGATTGAACTGAGCCTGTAAGGATTCATGGATAAAATGAACAGGAATAGATCTGAATAAAGCAAATCTGCATACATGGTAACCAGTAGCTCTTTTACTTTCTTATGTTGCTTAACTGTTTTATTTGAGGGAAACCTGTGTGATTTAAACCTTATAGCTTTTGCAACTTTATTACTGGTTATATACTTTTGGCAATTATAATGTGCAAGCAATTGGAAAAAGTCAAGTAAATGCTTGTTTTTATAGTAGTTTGTTCATGTTAAACTGTTCATATGATAATATCTGTACACAGCACCACTGATTACAGTAGATGTAGTGTTGTAATAAACTGTTTAATGGGGCTGATGTGTAAAGCTGTTCAAGTTATTTGATGTTTACACCTCAGGGAAAGTCTTGTGTTCAGCAATATTTAAAGATAATGTTACAATGAAAACGTTGATGCTGTTTTTAAAAACATCGTAATAGTTCTTGCATATGCCTCCACTTAATCTTGCATTCAGCAAGTTAAACATACTAATGTTGCTCTCACACATTCAGTTTTGATATGAAAATAGATGGTTACATAAAACCTTCAAAGCTATTTTTGCTTTCTAGCAGTGTTTACCTAGGTGGCTTGTGAATTTGCTGATTGACATATAAAACTGTAAAAACTGCAGCTCTTTGTGGCCTGTTTTGAGGAGATGTGATCCCAGGTCTGTGAATTTCTGTCATACAGCCTTGATCCTGATTGACACTACAGTTAATATAAACTGTTCATGCGAATTTAACTGTCCATAATAAGGGGTGGAAAGGTTAGGTTTAAAAAACAAAACCAAACCCTGCAGTTGTTTACAGTTTTATAATAGTGCTTGCGTGTGTTCCCTGTCCACCCCCAAGGCTGTAGCAGTCTGTACATAGTTGTATATTAGAAATGTTCCAGAAGAAACAAGATGCTTCCATTTTGCAGACTTTATGGGTTTGGTATTTTCTTAATACTTCAGGGTTTATTCACACATGCATATACAAGAGAAGGTACACTTGTATGTCCTTGTTAAGTGAAGTGATGGGCAATATTTAAATATCTTAGCAAAAAGTGGTGCTAATGACATCTGTCAGATGAGGTTTTGTAAATTTACCTAAAAACAAATTACTGGAGCTCGCAGTGAAAGTTGACTCCAAATTTAAGAATTGGTTTGAAATTAAATTGTGACATGCAAGCAAATAGAAAGTTCCTGTAAGCTTCAAAAACTTAGTTTCTGGCAGCCTTGCACAAAGGCTTACTTCTAGTCTGTTCAAAATCATTATGTGGCAGATTTATTCTTGCAGTTTTCTTTTATTCAGATAGCTGCACTTGATGTTTTAAGTTAAGTTTCAAGACCTCAGATGGCTTTAAGAGGCAACTCTTAGACAACTCTTGATCTCTTTTTTTTTTACCAATTTTGAAGATTTTTATAGCTGACCTAAGATGTTAACCCTGTTCAGGAAAGCACTTACAGCAGTCTGTTTTTCCAGAGCATTTAAAGTGTGTGGTTACATCCCATAGATTTCAAGGAATGTAAACATATGCTTTAAGTACCTTCTTTGCATACATCAGTGATTTTTATGCTTTACTGAGTTGGGACCAGTAGCATGTGCAACTGCGTAAGTTTTGCATAAGTCTAAAATGCTCTAATATTTTTGTCACCTATCACTCAGCCAGGTTTCCTGCAGCCAGGTTGATGCTGTTGGACTTGGCTACAGCTTCAGACTCTTTCCCCACTTTTTTTCCCCTCACTAAATTGTGTACCTCAGTTCCTCATGCTTGGGATCACTGGTGTTTATTGAACTATTTGCTACTGAGAAGATATTTGACGTGTTTAATCCTGTTTGGAAATGGAAACTGCCTTTTAAAATTTTGTAAAACTGAAAGTTGTATGAAACAAGTCTTGACTCATTTCCTGCCTTTTGTGAATAGGCCTTGGTTACAAACAGTACTGTTGTAACTTTTTTTCTTTACTTAAAAACATTGTTTACTGCTATGTGTAATAAGTTTAAGGAAGAAATAACCTGCCTGTAGCTGATACATGGGAAATAGCTAATACTGGAGAGGCATCAGGTAAGTAATGTTCCATTGCATAGATACATTAAATCTTAAAATAAAAAAGTAAATGTACAGGCATTTTATGCAGGAACTAATATTTTACCCCACACTGAAATAGATATAAGGAGCCTGTTGCTTGTTTTACACAATGTAATTTCTCACTCACATTTATATTTCCATTGCTGGCAGTGGAAATGGCAGGGAGGGAGCAGCAGGGGAGAAATAACATAAGTTAAACTGAGTGGTCATTGCGACTTGAAAGATGAGATCCCCATATTAAGCCCCTTATTTCTGCCTGTTCTGAATACTTAGATTTAACTGAGAAATTTACTGTGTTGCAATTTAGATAATACTCTCTTGTTATTGTGAGTTTCATTTGTTAGAAATTTTTTTAATGAATCAAAAAATGTACAGAAAAAATCCAAAGACCCTAATAGACACCAAAAAGGAATATGCCTACTGCACATCATGTATAACTGGATCTGTAGGGAATTTTTTACTGGGTTTTGGTTTAATAAATGTTGCTGGTAATTTCCTGTGCGTGCTCAGGAAATACAGTTGGGTAACTTACGGGCTGGTGATGATGCCATGATGGCTACTGCTGTGCTCTTCGGTATTTGTTCAGTGGTGTTTCACATCTTTTTTTTTGCTGATGAAAAGACAAAGTAGTCTGTGAGGAAATACTGTATTTCTTTCAAATACTGCTTTTTATAAGTAATTTTAAAAATAGTATCTTAAGGCTGTGTCCTTTACCTTGAAAGACAAAACCAACAAGTAGTGACTTAGGGGTGGCAGTGCTTTAGCAACAGAAACTGTTTCTCTGGAGGTTCTTTTTTTTTTTTTAATTCTTTTTTTAGAAGTAGAGGGTTGGGGTTTTTTTTTTAAGTAAGATTTCTATTGGACTACATGTTTTGACAGGTCAAAAAATACTTTTCAGAAGAACAACGTACCATTTTGGACACTACAGTCTTTTTTTCCCTCACTCCTTTTTTGCTTTCTGTGCCAATAATTTTAGTTCTGATTTGCATTTTGAAAAGTATTTATCAGAACTTCTTTGACATTTTATTTACAGTGTGGCTTATAAGCTTGGATAGCTGTTGGTTTTGTTACAAGCAAGATACCTTATTAAATTTAGGCATTACCTTGAAATTCTTGTTTTATTTCTTTAAAGGAGTGAGTGCTTTCTGGTTCTGTTCCTTTGAAACTGGTGAGGCTTAGTTTTTCTAACTGTATTTTTTTAACCTGATTGTTTAGTTGCCTGTTTCAAACCCTTGTAAATGTTTTCGTAGTTCTATGTCGATAATTGGAGATTTACATGTTGTAGATACTTGTCATCTGTGTTTCTAGTAAAAATACGTGGCATTCTTTATAGAAATACCTAATTCCTGATTTCCTTTTCTTATCCACTTGCTCTCTCTGTACAGGTTAAACAGACTTTACTCCTATTTTTATTTATAGAATTTTATACATAGACTCTTAACATTATCATTGGTTCTTGTGTATACTGAGATACAGCCTTAAAATTTCTAATATAATGCTCATTAAGATGCTGTTAGTCATGTAGATTTAAATATAAGACTTGCATGTTTAAGATTGATACTCTTCAAAGATCCAAGACACTAAATTGCTTCTGCTTTGAACTGGGTAACTTCCAAAATCTTATACAAGGAAAGTGCAGGTCAGTGTGCATATACTTAAAGAAAAGTAAGCTCTTATGAAAAAATACTGATTTTGCAGTAGGAAAGATGCAACATTGATTTGTTTAGAATTTGTATTATTTTGGTAATTGACTGCACAGGTCTTAAACATAATGGTTGCAGCATGCTTATTAGTTGTGATGGTTATACAGAAATACTGTCTGTTACAACTATGGTGCCTTGCAATTCATGTTGGAGGCAGGCTTGGGGTGGGTGGAAGTGGTGTGGTGTTTTGGGGGTTTTCTTTGGTTACTTTTCCTCCCCTCGCTCACCTGTCCTACCACAACCTCCCCAAATTGAGATCTGACATGTACTTTTAGATTCATTTTGGCTTTAGAGGACAAATTACTAAAGAGTATTTTGGAGCATGGAAGTTTCTCAATTTGATGTTCTCGTGGGATTTTTTTTTTCCCCCATGTTGGACACAGTATGATAAATCATCTCATTCTGTTTGTGCATTATGCACCCGTTGGTTCTTGAATCCTTTCTGTAGCCCCAGTTATTGCAGTGGGTTCTAGGTTCTGGTATGACCTATGCCTTTGCTTAAGTATTTTAAAACTTCTTTGGAAATACATTAGTTTTAGTGAAGTCTCTTGAAAATATTAAACAGTGTAGCTTTGATCCCAAGAAAATGGAGCATTTAAGTTGTAAAAATTCCCATCTATTCATATCACGTAAAGTGATTATTTTTTTTTACATGACTCAATGCTAACACTTTGGAATATATTAAACTGATAGGACTTTAGCCTCATCCTCTTGTATACTGTATTTTGTAATAGAAAATATTTTAAACTGTGCATATTATTATTACATTCTGAAACAGACATTCCCTTGATCTTCAGGTATAAGAAAAGGAGGAATGTTTGTGTTTTTATAAATACAAGTGATTGCAAATTCAGTTTCCTTACTACTGCAGGCATCCTTTTTTTTAAATAAAAGCAAATATATATTAAAAAAAAAAAAAGGAAAAAAAAACCTCCAAGTGTTTTAAAGGTGAAATACATTCCTGTTTGGTAAACCTAAACCTTTTTATGACTATTGCCAGCACTGCTGAATTTCTAAACAAAAGGCTGTATTGTCTTCCTGAATGAATTGTACCATTCATTCCATTTCCCAGTTCCCATTTTGCACAAGAATGTCTTGAGTAAGCTATTCAAGAAAGAGTTTTGAAATACAGGAGAGGGGGGCTTGTCTAAGTTGTAATGCAGAATGTAAGGAAATGGATGCCTGTCAGAATGCCTGACTCCAACAGATTTTTATACATATATATATGTGTATGCGTACATATATATATGTTAGGAACAGTTTCCTGATACTGGCAGGCCAAAGAGTCTGTTGAATACTTGAGTTTCTGGAGACCTGTATTTCTCAACAAGGTAAGATGGTATCCTGGCAAATGTGGATTTCAATACATTTTCAGCAGAGGTACTTAGTTAATAAGTTTAGGGATCATTTCATCTTTTCTAGATGTTATACTTGAAATATTGCACAACTTTTAGCTTTCATGGGTTTCTTTTTTTCCAGCCTTTAGGAGACTGTTAAGCAATTTGCTGTCCAACTTTTGTGTTGGTCTTAAGCTGCAATAGTAGTTTACCTTGTATTGAAGAAATAAAAGACTTTTTTTATTAAAAACACTTTGTTTGTCTTCATTTCAGCTTGTGTGATATCTTCACGGTGTTCATGATTGTCGGTCTGTTCAGATTTCCGGACATTTAAACTTACAGCAGGGATGTTCTAATGTAGTTACAGCAAGATTCTGTACTGTGACTGTTTCTGAATCTAGAAATAGTTTTATTCATATTAGCTCTTGTCCTCATCTGGCCTTTAAAGACTTTTTGTGGAGTTTAAAATTAGTGCAGACTTTCTTGTTTGCTTGCTTGCCAGTGATAGTAAAACTTTCTATTTTAATCTGGCTTCCTGAGTTGTCTGGCAAACATTAATCATTACAAAGCACATGTGTATTAAACACAGCAGTGCTAAAGCAGCTCTATGGCAGATTGAACTGTTGTCAGCTCAGCTCACGTAGTTGGTCTGGTACCAATGACAGTATCTACCCTATATTGATTCTGAAGCTACTTCAGGCACTGGGGTTTCATGGGCAAGTGTTTTAGTCTGCTGGTAAATCAGATCATCGTATTACATAAAATATATCTCAGAATGGTTTGTGTTGGGATGGACATTAAAGCTCATACAGTTCCAACTCCCTTGCTACAGGCAGGGACACCTTCCACCAGACCAGGTTGCTCCAAGCCACATCCAACCTGGGCTGAACACTGCCAGGGATGAGGCATCCACAGCTTCTCTGGGCAAATATAAAAATTACGTCTGTATTTTATGTACAGAAGGTCATTAGCATTGTCATACTGTGCCCTACTGCTGGTGAACTCGAAACTGATTTGCTGTAGCACACAATAAGCTATATCCATTGTGCCATCTGAGATTATTGGTACCATTTTGCAGTGCTATTGGCTTCAGCTTTTGTCTGTTATAAGCCTCCAGCATTTGGCAGTGGTGAGATCATGTGAGGACACTGGTTGTTTATTTGGGAGAAATATTTTCTCTAATCATTATAGCTTCAGAAGTGTGAAATGCAGTCTGATTGGCATGGAAACCCATAATATTCTTGACTTTCTTTAAACCTGATTTTTGAGTGAATTAAGGTGGCTGATTGTGCAGATGTGTGTAGAGGAAACAAAATGCTCATTTGAAAATTAACCTGAATTTCTTTGGCTGGTGCTCTAAACTTTTACTAAAGAAAGTAAAAAGTCACCTGTTCAAAAGGGCTTACACTGGTAAAAATAGCAACAGGATAGCCAAACTGACTTGACCACCGATAGTTTACTGCACTGTGTCTGAATTTCATGGTTGATGAGGTTTTAATGACATGGCTTCATTGACTGAGAGAAGGAGTGTCTGGGGTTCAGGGCACTTCAAGCTTCTTTCTGGGTGGAGAACACAGAGGGAAACAATTGCTAACTCTTAAGTATCTTGTTGGGATTTTCCTTCAGGTTAGGGTGTTCAGCAGTTCCCATAGCTGAATGGTGGGAGGGAATTGTAAAGCATCCTGCCCCAAAAACATGCAGCGTACACTATTACGGTAAACACAATGAGGATTCAGTAGGACATGGATGAATACATTGTGTCAGCACAGGTCAACCTAACCAGAATGCCAGACCATCAAGATATGATTTAAAATGGTACCAGAAGAATGAGGAAGGTAAGCACTCTTGAGTACTGGGGGGGGAGGGTTCTTCCATGTAAGCTCTGGGGAAAAATACTATCCCTTGAGTTGAAAACAAATAATTTGACAATGCTTATGAGAACTGTTCCATGCTCAATTTTACCTGCAAGAGCCTTGCCTCCAACCCCTTCCAGTGTCTTCTCAGTAGCTGCTGTAGATCAAAAGTCCCAGAGGCTGAGATTAACTGGAGATTCTGCTGGAATCTAGGTTTCTGTGGAAGATTGTTCTTGTGTGTTTCTCCAGTGCCTCACAGTGCAGAACCTGGTGCTGAAGCCTCTCTGCCACCTTTTGCTGCAGGCTGATCGGCCTTCAGAAGACAGTGCTAACCCTTCCTATCTACCCTGACCTCTGCAGACTGCAAGGAAGAATGGCAAAACCAAAATGACCCACACAAGGATAAGCCTATTCTTGGCTGAGTAACTGTGTGACCCTTAATACTGACTGGCAGCTTTTGGGGAGGAGAGAGTGGTGGAAGGCATGTGCGAGGTTTAGCAGGGGAGCCTAAAGTAGTCCCCTCTATGAGCCATGTGTTCTTACACCAGCTGCAATTGATGGGAGATTTCTGGACTGTAGGAAGTGTTTCTTTGAGGTAGCTCTGGGGTTCTTGTGCAGATGTTCTGTGATGGGGATTGCATCCCAGGCGGTGGCACAGCACAGTCACCAGGATATCCTTATGGAAAGAGAAGTTTTCCCTTCTGCTGCTGCACCTGAAAGCATCACCGAAGTTCACTACTGAACTTCCTCTTGCAGAGGTGGCATCTTTTTTCATTTCCTGTCAACAGAGGAGTGTTCCTGGTTGGGGAGAGGCTTTAGTGTTTAAAATCTGCCTTTATGGAAATGGGAGACACAAGCTCTTGCTGGAAAATAGACATAGAGTAAGCACTGAGAAGTGTCCTTTTTGACCCGTTTGGGGTGGAGAGAGACATTCAGCTTCTCAGTACTGGTACTGTTCTCTGTACTTCATACTGTTTCATACTATTGCAGCTGGTCCAGGGGAGGTGGTAAGTTGCAAAAGAGAGGAGCAGCAGAAAGCAAATCGAAAGCGAAAATCAGCAAAGTCTGTGAAGCTGTGAAAGGTAAGCTTGTCCAGTGTAGACTAAGTGAAGTAAATCATAGGTACATCTGTAGCTCATGACCACAGAGATTTTACAGACATTACAAGGAAATCAGATGCAGGCAGCTGAGAGTCTTTCTAACCAACTTAACCTGAAATGCTAGACTGTAACCAATCATAACATGCCAGGCAAGGAAATGCTGGTTTTATCATTTTGGGGCCAGAACCTCTGTTTTGCATTGCAAATTAGCTGTGTCCTGTTGTTGCAGTTTGTCCAGGGATATGGGTTACCCGTAGTGACAAAGAGTCCAGAGGGTGGTGGCGGAGCAGTTCGTCGGCTCAATATGAGTGATAGAACAAGCTCCATTTATTTCGCTACAAACCCGTATTTATGCACTGTAACAAACACCTTTGTTGTCTACACTCTATTTTTACTTA
>JASSUY010027240.1:0-11177 GCA_032466535.1 Forpus xanthops | reverse complement strand
CGTAGCCCCATCTTAGAAGGCCACCAGATTGGTCAGGCAGGATTTCCGCTTAGTGAAGCCATGCTGGCTGTCACCAAGCACCTTGGTTTTTTTTCATGTGCCTTGGTATGCCTTCCAGGAAAATCTGCTCCAAGATTTTGCCAGGCACAGAGGGAAGGCTGACTGATCTGTAGTTCCCCAGCTCACCCACTTTTCGCTTCTTAAAAATGGGGGTTATATTTCCCTTTTTCCCAGTCATTGGGAATTTCACCTGACTGCCATGAGTTTTTCAGATATGATGGACAGTGTCTTAACAACTTCATCTGCCTGCTCCTGTAGGACCCATGGTTGGATTTCATCAGGTCCCATGGACTTGTATACATTCAGGTTCCTAAAATAGTCTTGAACCAGATCCTCTCCTACAGTTGGCCCAGGGTCTTCATTCTCACTGTCCCTTCTTCTGCCTTCCAAATTCCCTGTTTTCTGCCTTCCATTTTCTTGAATTATGCACCAAATTATTGTGATTCCTACCAGAAGTAGGAAATATGCATATTTATTTCTACTCTACTATTGCTTTCTCCCCCACAGCTTCATTCATCCATCTCTGGAGGTACTCAACATCAGTCATTCATAGTTAATTACATTTTCTATAACCAATCTCAGAGAATCAATCCGAAGCACAGGCTGAATTGCAGACATGCAAATAGATATTTTATCCTTCATGCCTTAGGCTCTTTTTAACCTAGAGTTCCTATTGAAGGACAAAAACCTAATTTTTACTTTTATTTGAAGTATTCTAAGGAATCTAATACTTACTAAAGCAGATAAAAAAATTGTCATGGGTTCAGCAGCAGCAGTCATTTTTCTCTTTTTCATAGGATTTGGTGCAGCACTGTGGTTTTGGTTTTTGGCTTGGAGCACTGACTGCTGCTGCTGAACCCATGACAACAATTTGGTTATATAGCAGACAAACTTATATCATCCTTCCCCCTATTTGAAATAATTTCCACTTTGCTGCAATAAGGTAATACATTTCATGGGACTACCTAATACAAATGAGCAATAGAAGTCAAAAATAAATTTCATAATGTGGTGGGAACAAGTTTTTCTCTTGTTAGGAATGCACAACTTAATACACATTTCAAATAGCAATTATTAAAGAAAACTGATTTAATATTCTTATATTTGAACAATGTTAAAGGGGTTACTTACTAAATAAATGGAAGATTTTACTTGGTTTTCTCTTTCTGGTACATATAAAAGAAAGACCTATGTGAAGCGCAATAAGGAAATGGGCTATTTGCATCAGGAATACATGTATATAAAAATATCTAATAAAAGAAATTTATATAAAATAATAAAAGTAAAAATAAAAAAGACAGGTTAAAAACTGGCTTTGGGTTAATGAATCTTAGGAATACTGTTCTCAATTTAACGTTTGTATAATTTAACTGAAAATCCTGACTAATTACATTTAGTATTTTGGCATTTTATTTTAAAGTGTAATTAAGGTCCTAATCCTGTATTAGAAGTTAGTATGCATTTTTTAGTTGGAGCCGCAACAGAAAACACAAAACCTAAAAAACCCACAAGTAACCAAAAAGCAAAAAAAAAAAAAAAAATAGACTTCACTTTCTTGACAGAAGTTTTCTTTTCCTATGTTATTGCTATATCAAACTTTGAAATAGAACTTTATGAAAAGCAACTTCCTCTAGTTCTTGGCTTATTTTAATTTAGTTCATTGTTTATTCTAGCACTTTAAATCTTTTAATCCTATGGATTTGTATCATATGATCAATATTTGACATTACTTCTGGCTCTGAAAACTTGAATTTTGGGGTCAGGTGAAATAAATTGGAAGTGACTGATAAAACTGGTGCGAACTGGTAGCAGTAAGTAGTCTAACATCCAAGGAAATCTTCATATTTAAAGGTTTTTTTTTTTTCCGAGAAAATATTTTTTTTTGTGCTTAGCTTCCATTTTGCAGCAGACTTCCCTTTCAGATGGAACATGCATAAAGGAATCCATTCAAATAAAAAAGGCCTTTTTGCAGACTTCTCAAATATAATTGGTTGCAGTAATAGTGTGATGGCAAGTTGAGAATGCCTTAGAGAGCTTCAAATTTCATTTATTGCCTTTGATTGCATCCCCCTGGAGTTTCAGTGTAGAACAGAATAGGGAAACAGTTTGGAAGAAATCCATGTGGACTAAAAATAAATAATTATTACACAGTGTTTCTATTTATATTCCTAGATGGATTCAAGGACACATCAGAATCAGCAAAGACACTTAATACAGTTTATTATGTTGCATAATTTATTTGTGATCTAGTTGAGGTAAGATCTTTTATCAATGTCAGAGAAATTTATTAGTTTTTCCTACTAAAATGATTTGTTGTTTTTTTTTTTTCTTTTCATCTCCCCTCAATGATCTTTAAATGTTAATTAATTAAATGACAAGTATTTTTTAGATTTTTCACACTGTTGTAATACAGATCAGCTGACATTATAAGGAGGTAGGGGTATCCATGGCATATGAGACTCAAAGTCATAAGCTTTTTGCTTATAGCCAGCTAAATTAACTTATTGGAACTGCTACAGAAGTTTTATATCCTTGCAGTGTTTGTGCAGTCAAAGGCTCTCAAAGATGCAGTGCATTTCCTTCCAGGACTGTACCTAGAAGTGCTGTAAAGCAGCCAAACTGAATCCCTGATTTGGATCTGCTTAACTTCAAAGGAAAAGATATTAAAATACAATAATTTCCTTTTGCAATTGTGTTTCAAATGTGTATTAATAGGAAACTGTACTTGTCCCAAGCCCCACTTCGATCTCATTTTAATTGATAGTCACTGTTTGTATTAGAGAGATGTATGCCGATAATGAAGTTACAGCCATAAAAGTTCCTAATGGAGATATGTTAAGACATAAAATGGGACTTCTTTTAACTATCAGGGTCTTTTAATTTGTCTGGAGAACTAATAAATATTGTTTTCAGAGATGAGTTGAATCCATCTCAGATAAAATTGCACATACCAAAATGTGAGTTGGAGAAGTATTTCAAGCACTGGGCCAGAAAAGAGAGACCCAAGTAAAGAACTAAGAGATTTTGGGGTTTCTTGGTTTTGTTTGGTTTTAAGAAAGTAATGTAGATTCTTAACTGTAAATCTCTGCTGTAAGGAAACACTACCATGTAGCAAAGAGGAGGGGACTATCAGTGCAAATGAGGACAGGATTTGGACTGGACAAGAGCAGAAGTGCAGTCAAGAAGCTTAAATCAGATGCATAAAATATAAATTCAAAACCCTTAACTAACCGTTGATTCTCTTTGTCCTTGTGGGGATTAAAGACACATGCTTACTCTAATTCAGGGTTATAGATTCCACCACACTTTCACATGCCCACAAGCCTCATACTGTTGATTCCCTGAACCCCTGGATTTTCTTTTCCTCAGCCATTTACAATTGAAATATGTTTCACTGCTTTTTCAGCAGTCTGATATTGGCTGTATGTCCTAAATTGAGCAAAATAGAGTGAAGAGTAGAAAATAGAATTCATTGTTAACATAAAGACTTAAATTTTTATAAATACTTGAATGTATTATAATCACTTGTGTTTATTAGAGATGGAAAATATCATTAGAGAAATTTATTAGACAGAACTGGTCTTACTGGTCCTGACTTCTGTTCTTGCAAAGTAAGAAATAAGACAACTTAATTTTTTATTCTTCCCCCTTTCCCCCTTAAATGATAAATAAACTTTAACCTGCCTCTGGGAAATGGAAAAAGCTGTTATAAACACACTTCAGGTATTAATTCCTTACATCCCTCTGTATGTCTTTCTATTCTCAAGCTTTTTTCATGGGTGTACATCCAAGTGATATTTTAAAACAACCCTTTTGGTCTTCAAACAGTACTGAATTCCAAGTGGCTGCCATGAACACAATTAAAAATGGAAGAAGTGACTAAAGTATTTGCAATTATTTGTCACTGGTGTTATACATCTATGTAGTATGATACAGCTAAAAAAAAATATCTATGAGTTGTTTTCACAAGCAAACTTATTTCTGACACTCAATATTTTTGTTTAGAACCTTAAGACTTGAAATTATGTCTCATTATAATAAACTACAATTTTTATAAAAATATAATCAATGTTATTTTCTATGTTAAAAATGGCACTGAACAAGACCTTCTCATGAGGAAACCATAAAAACTTACCATTACCCTCCATGTAATTTTAGAGCCAATATATTCAGATTTTCACAATTTTTAACAAAAAGAAAGGCAGGAGACTGCTATTCTCTCTAAGAAACTTCTGTAATGCAGATTACTAAGATGTGTTTTGTTACCTTGGGTATTCTACCTTTTTACTGACACCAAAAGGATTTTGAAACTCAGCAGTAGGTAAGTAGAATGAAAGCTGTGCAAGGACATGTTTTAGAATGATTAGAAAATAAAAACAATTGGACATTTTAGAGCATTTAAAGATATCTTGTCAAAGAAGAAATATTTTTGCATTCCTTTATGCTAAATTTGAAAGAAAACTGATGAATTCTTTATCTTCAGTTTCAAGACTGGTCTTCCCATTTCTCACATGCCCTAGTAATTGCATAGCACTATTTGAAATCCTGACAAAAATGTATTGTCAATAATAATATGATGAAATTGTTAATAATGGTGCTAGTAAATTTTCTGTAAAAGTCCAGAAAGATAGCTTAGGTTTTAAATCACATTTTTCTCTCTCTAAGAACAGTGGTTCCTGCACTAGGACTACTGGGTACAATACTGCATCAGGTGTCCCATGACAAGGCATTGGCAGTGGTGCGCTGCAGAAGTGGCCTCTATGAGAACAGATCAAGGGCTGTCTCATGCAAGAGACAACTAGTTCTGTAATGGACATCAAGCTCAGAGAAGAAGGGGGAAAAGAAGGAGCTCCAGTAGCAGAACAGGTATTCCCTGAAGTTTATGGAAGAGCCCATTGCACAGCAGTCAGACATTGCTAGACATGAACTGTAGCTTTCTGAGCAGCTTTTTTCCTGAAGAGCTGCAGCCTATGGGAAACACCCACTTTGCAGCAGGTACCCATGCTGCAACATATGGAGAACCATATGCTGGAGTACTTGAGTATTTCCTGAGGGAACTGCAGCCCACACGGAAGACACGGACTGGGAAAAAGCATGAGTAGGAAGGAGTGACAGAGGGGAATTGTTATAGACTATAACCCCACCAATCCTCCATTTCCTACCCCCTCTGTGCCCCTCTTGGCAGGGAGGATGGTCAGTGAGGAGTAGAAGTTAGGAATGAAGGAAAGAAGTTGAATGCTAGTAAAAACAGAGTGGACGGGACTGTTTCACTTCAGTTTTAACTATCCTGCCCTGTTCTGAATTGGCAATAAAGCAAATTATTTTTCATGGAATGACTGAAGTTTGAAAAGATCTCTGGAGATACCTGATCTATCCCCTCTACTTAAGCAGGGCCACCTACAGATCAGAGAATGGTTTTGGTTAGAAGGGACCTCCAAAGGTCATCTGGTCCTCCCACCTTGAGATGAGCAGAGGTATCTTTAGATTAAGCTGCTTGAAGACCCATCCAACTCAGTCTTGAATGTTTACAGCGATGGGGCATCTATCACCTCTCTGGGCAACCTGTTACAGTGTTTCACCACATTTATAATAAATTTCTTCCTTACATCTAGTCTGAATCTACCCTCTTTTAGTTTATAACGATTATTCCTCGTCCTATTTCTACAGGCACTACAAAAATGTCTGTCCCCATCTTTGTTATAAGCCTGCTTTAAGTACTGAAAAGCCATTGAAAAATTGTTGCCCACACTCTGGTTTTGTATCAACAGCAAACATGTTGAGTGTGTACCCTACAACCATCATTCAGATCATTAATAAGGATTTTAAACACCATTAGTTACTGGTCTCCCATCAGACTTCATGTCACTGATTACTGGGCCTAGCAGGTGATCTGGGCACTGGGCACTGATCCTCTGGACCTAGCAGGTGAAGCTGCTCTAGCACCTGCCAGGGAAACTTCCCTGTAGCATGTTAGGGTTGTACCTAAGACTGCTCCAATGGTACAAATTCAACTGAAGCCCTCTTCTTTTACCCTGCTGCACAAACTGCTGCATCTGTTGGTGGCATCTGGGACCTGTGCCCTAGGACTGGCTTTTATATTGGTCTCTTCCAAACACCTGTTAAAGGATGTTTGACATTCCCTAACCCTGGGACAGTTGCAACAAAAGCTCTAGGCACTCTGGTTGAGGGCGGCTGATCATGCTTGTTAGAAGCTGCTAGAGCTAACTTTGGCTCACACCCATGAGGCTCCCTTTACCTCATCATTACTTGTCAGCAGCAGGAAGATTCACATTTCTCAGAGGGTTTCCAGGCATACCTTAGTGATCCTGGACCTTGTCACCAGCAGACCCCAACCCAGACCCCAGAGGCTGCTTTACAAAGTGTTTTGTCTTCTTTCCTTGTTAGCTGAAAGGTACTAGCTGACATTACAGCTACTTTTCCCAAATTCTCCTTTGCCCATGGCATTAATTGTCAAGTGATTTCCTATTTCTATCTTGACTGTCATGGATCACTTGACCCATAAAGGTTGAGGCTTTTTTATCCTGTTTTCTGCCCCTGTCCTGCTGAATGTGGGTACTGAGCGAATAACTGGGTGAGTGTCTGGCCAAGATCAACTCATCACATGTTGTTGTGCCCATGGAATACTCTCCCACTTATATGATGGTATTCTTTGTGTGTTGTTCTTCAGCTAAAAATCTTTCTGAAGCAGAAAAGCTCAGTCTTTAATTGACATGACCTGTGTAACTGAGATCTTAAACAAGACTAAGGAATCTACAAACTGTATTTTTCTCCTAATATCTCTGCACTTGAACCCAGATTGCTGTATATCTGTCAACATTTCACTTAACTGCCATTCATCTTTACCTTCATTTTCTAGATCAAAGACAGACATCAGTCTGTGGATATCTGGCAGCGCTGACAGAAGAGAAGTCCAGGAAGCAAACCTACCAGTGAAATTAAGCCTGTGAGTATGTTTTTATCAGCACTCAAACAAGTAAGCTTGAGCTTTAACAGTCCTTGTTTCTGGACCTAAAGAAGGGAAAAAAAAAAAAAAAATTGTACGTTAACATCTCCAGCCAATTTGCACTAGCAAAATTGTTCGAACACAAATCCCAATGAAGAATCACAGCAAGGATACACTTTCTTTCATATGCAGATAGATGTTCCCACTTTAAGAGTCTTATTGAAAAGTATAATATACACTTGCACTCTTCTGGACAGTTGGTTCCAGTTTTATTCTACAATTTCAGGAAAACATACATCTGTTCCAAATGACACCATAAATGAGACAATGCTTTACTATGCTCACATTTTGACTACTTTGTGCAAAAAAAACCCCATACTTATTGAAAAACTGACCAGTTATTAAATAGGATCATAATTCAAATAAGGAAAATTGTAATTTCTTTATAGGTAAGTACTTTTATACTATCTTAAACATTAAAAGCAAGCTTTGAAAATATATTGACATTTAAATTGAAAAGACTTTGATCCAAATGACATTTTTGAATCTGTTAACAATAATAGAGGTGAAACATAAAGTTGACTGCAGCCTCATACATTTTTGCCTTGTGTTTTGGCAGCTTATTAACTAAAAGAGAAAGGATATTGATTTAATATTAATAATTTTAATCTCTTTCTTATATGTGAAATACAATAGTCACACAGGGAAAAAAAACCTAAATCTGTTCAAGTCCTGTCTTGCTTTTCAGAAGGGTAGAACAGGTTCACACATTCAAACATGCTGTACTTTTCTTGTGTTTGTTGCTTTAGTAAAGCATCATAAATGCTAATGGTGTCAGAATTCTGACATCTAATTTGTGACATAATTTCCGTTTTAAAATAACTAGCATGTTAAAATTCTTTATATACAATTCAACTCTTCAAGTCCATTCATGTCTGTTTTTATCATTACTGTAGCATTTATAAAGACTTTTGGGGTATTATTTCAGCCTGAATATGGAAAGGATAATACATTTGCACTTGAAGGTATTATTATTTCTATCTGTGTCACTATCTTTATGCTGCCTGTCCAAAATATCCAGGAAGTTAAACGTATATCTTTGGAACTCATAAAATTCAAGCTTTCAATTTCATAATGCATGACATCATTAACATCTATAAAGTCCTTTAATGCCTATTCATAATTCTTACCTATGTCATTTTTCTGTTGTGGAAAAATCAAATCTAGGTTTTAGTCTTAAAAAAGAAATGCAAACACAATCTTAGTCATAATGTATTTGTTATGTATACGCTTTAATACTAAATTACTGACTTTTTAAATATTGTGTTGACTAGCACATATTTGTCATCAATTTGTTACACTCAATGCAACAAAATCAAGAACTTTTTTCTGCGGTAAGAGTTATAACCACATATTTTAGTTGCTACATGTTGTCCACAATAGAATGCAGCTTCTCCTCTCCATTCAAAAATCATAAAATCAATATATACAGTGAGCTATTTAAAATGGAATGAAAACAGCAGCATAATTCATGTGCATTTACCTTTATCTAGCCTTAAGTACATCAGCATATTTAAAGTTACACCTTTCCTACACCTTACGTTGTGCTGTAAAAACATACCTGCAGTTTCCACAATGCAAAATATTTTTATTTTAGGCAGTGTGCTACATAGTTTCCATCAAAACAACAAGGAAAGCTGCAGCGTATAATGCACTACTTATGTGTGCCTGTTTTGTCTGTGGTAGATTACCCAAATCCATGTGCATGACCTTACTAAACTTCTTGAGGTTCTCGTGAGCCCACCTCTTGAGTCTGTCAAGTTCCATCTGGACAGCATCCCTTCCCTCCAGCATGCCAACTGCATCACACAGGTTGCTGTCATCAGCAAATCTGCTCAGGGTGCACTCAATCCCACTGTTCATGCTGCTAATAAAGATGCTGAACAGTGTCAGTTCCAGCAATGACCCCTGAGGAATATCATTCATCACTGAGCTCCTCTTGAACAGCAAGCCATTGACCACAACTCTTTGAGTGACACCATCCAGCCAATTTCTTATCCAATGGGTGCTCCATCCGTCAAATTCATGCCTCTCCAGGATAGAGACAAGGCTATTGTATGGGCCACTGTCAAATGGCTTGCATGAGTCCAGGTAGATGAGGGCAATTGTTCTTCCCTTATCCACCAAATCCCATTGTAGAAGGCCACCAAAGTTGTCAGGCAGGATTTGACCTTGGTGAAACTGTTGGCTGTTACTGATCACACCCTTACTGTCTACGTGCCTTAGCATAGTTTGCAAGAGGATCTGCTCCATGATCTTGCCAGGCACTGAGGTGAGACTGACGGGTCTGTAGTTGCCTGGGTCTTCCTTTTTTTCCCTTTTCAGAAATAGGGGTTGTGTTTCTCCTTTTCCAGTCACTGGGAATTTCACTAGACTGACAGAGTTTATCAAATATGATGAATAACGACTTAGCCACTTGTCCTGGTTTAAGCCCAGTCAGCCACACAGTTTTGCTCACTCACTTCCTCCTCTTTCTTCCCCGCAGCTCCCAGGGCGGGGGGAGGAGAATTGAAAGAATGCAACTCCCACAGGTTGAGATGAGAACAGTCCAGTAACTAAGGTATAACACAAACCAATAATAATAATGACAAGGGAAATACACGGAAAGAAAATACTACTGCTCACCACCTGACACCAAGCCTGATCCAGCAGCGAACTCCCACCCTTCTGGGCCTCTACCCTCCATTTTTACATCCTGGGCATGACATGCTGTGGTATGGAATACCTCTTTGGCTAGATTGGGTCAGGTCTTCTGTCTCTGCTTCCTCCCAGCTTTCCCTCCTCCTTGGCAGAGTATGAGGGTCAGGAAGCCCCCAGCCAGACCAAACATCACTAAGCAGTAACTGTTGGTATTACCAGCACTGTTCCCAGGCCGAAAGTCAAGAAGGAGAAAAATGACTGCTACTGCTGAACCTAGGACACCACTTCATCTACTAGTCCTTCAGGACCTGCAGATTCAGGTTTCATTCAGTTCCCATGGACTTGTGCACCTTTCAAGTTCATTAGATGTTCTTGAACCTGATCTTCTACAGCAGGTGGCTCCTCATTCTCCCAGCCCTTGCCCTTGCTTTCTGTGACATGGGCAGTGTGGCTGGAGCACTTGCTAGTGAAGATAGAGGAAAAATGTTGTTAAGTACCTCAGCCTTCTCCATATCCCAGGTAACCAGGTCTGTTATCTTCTGGAGAGGGCCCACATTTCGCTTGTCTAGCTTTTATCTCTGGTTTGTCTATAGAAGCTTTTGTTGTTGCCCTTCATGTCCCTGACCAGATTTAATTTTGTCAGGGCTTTAGGTTTCCTAACCTGATCCCTGGCTGCTCTGACTATTTCTGTATGTTCCTAGGCTACCCATCCTTGTTTCCTCTGTCTGTAGGATTCCTTTTAGTGTTGGAGTTTGTCCAGGAGCTCCTTGTCCTTCACATGAAGCACATTCATTCATTTATCCTGGTGTTTCTGCCTGACTTCCTCTTTGTTGGGATGTGTGTCTTCTGAGCTTTGAGTTGGTGAGCCTTGAATATTACCCAGCTTTCTGGGGTCCCTTTTCCTTCCAGGGCTTTATCCCATGGTACTCTACCGAGCAGATCCCTCAAGAGGCCAAAGTATGCACTTCTGAAGACCAGGGCAATGAGCTTGTTGGGCACCCTCCTTGCTTTCCTAAGGATTTTGAATTGTATCATTTCATGGTCACCATGCAACCAAGGCTGCCCTTGAGCTTCACATTCCTGTCCAGCCCCTCCTTGTTTGTGAGAAGAAGGTCCAGTATAGCACCTCTCCTTGTTGGAACCACTATCACTTGGAGATGAAAGTTATCAGCAGTGCATTCCAGAAACCACCAAGATTTTTATGCATGCCTTACTATATTGTCCCTCTAACAGATACTGGGTTCAAATCCTTTTTTGTTATGAAAGAGCAAAAATGCAGAGTAAGCAGAGAAATCAGAAATCAAAGTAAAAATCAAAGTAAAAATATATTTACTAGCACAGTTTAGGAATGTTGCACTTATGAGACACCACCTGGTCAAATTGAAAGACATTGCCTCTTTGAGCTAGCTGAAAATTTTGGCTTGAAGTGGTGGGGGGGGGGGGGGGGGGGGGG